>PVJX010039491.1:0-15729 GCA_004027295.1 Dolichotis patagonum
ATGTAGTTTGGGCTGGCCTCAAACTCACAGTGATCTTCCTGCCTCAGCCTCCCAAATGCTGGAATTATAGGCATGCACCACCACCCTGACTGTTCCTTTTTTGTTTTGTTTTGTTTTGTTTTTTTGGTACTGGGGATCGAACTCAGGACCTTGTGCTTGCCAGGCAGGCACTTAAGCCACTGAGCTAAATCCCCAGCCCTGTTTTTGTCTTTTTGAGACAGAGTTTTGAGACAGAGGATCACAGTGAGTTCAAGGCCAGCCTGTGGAATCCCTGTCTCAAAAAAAAAAAAAAGAGAGAGAGAGTAATAACTGGGAAGCCAGGCCCTGTAGCACATACCCATAATCCTAGTTGATCTGGAGGCTGAGGCAGAAATGTGTGAGTTTAAGCCCAGCCTGGGCAACCAGTCTAGCCAACACTGCAAGACCACAAGAAGAAAAGTTAAAAGCAGTGAGGATGTAGTTCAGGAGTAGAATGCCTGCGTTCCATCCCCAGTAACATAAAGAAAAGAAATGAAGTAGTTAAGGGCTGAGGAGGTAGCTTAGTGGTAAGACACTTATCCAACATGAGTGAAGCCCTGGGTTTGATCCTTAGCCCTTGGGGGGGGGGGAGGTAGCTTGATAAAGAAATGATTAAATCATGCTCAGCGTCTGTCTTCACTTTGTACCCTTGGCCCTTCACTGCCAGCCTGTACCGCATTAGTTAGCCCTCCCTGACAGGTTGGCGCAGCAGTAACAACACTGTAGACCAGTTCCACACGGGGCTCCCAGGGATGCTTTTCTCTTCCTGCGGTGGTCGGTGTGCGCTGCCACTCTGTACTCAAAGCGGGGCTCGCACTCTCTCACTGAGTTCACACATAGCCATTGTTCCTTCCTATCCTAACCCAGCTCACTGCTTAGAACCTCTGGGCCTGCCTACAGCTTCTCTTTTCCAGGGGTTTATGTCTGCCTAATCAAGGTAAGACCACAGTCAGAGGAGTTAATCCAAACCCTCAGTGTGGCCGACACCTCGGTGTATGGATGGGCCACACTGGTCAGCGGCAGCGCCAAGTACGGGACGCAGAGAATCCTCATCCCTTTCACCCCCACGTTCCACATCAACCAGTCAGAACTGCTCCTCAGCCACAAGCGAGATGCTGGCGTGATCAGAGTTCAGGGAGTGGACAGGGTTCTTGAGAACCTACAGGTATGTTAATGTCAGAACCAAAACGGTTCTGACAAAAGGAGACTAGAGATTAGAAAAAGATTTTTCACTCTCATTCCTAAGGTAAAGGTATTTTTCTGGGTGATCTGATAAAAATCAGTATAGGAAATTGCCAAATGATAAAAATGTGTCCCTTCACAGTGCCAGACAAAACTAAAAATCTAGGTCATGAGTTTCTTCATCTCTTTAAAAGAACCTATAGAATTTACCTTAAGTCTTTTCTTGTGTGTGTATTTTTTTATGTTTTTTTTGAGACAGGTTCTCTCTGCGTCATGGCAATCCTCTTGCCTGTCCCCTGGGATTACAGATGTACCCCACTACACCCAGTTTATTATATATTTTTATTAGTATATTTGCAATATGTAACATTTATCATAGGGAGTTGGTAAAGGTACATGGCACGGCATTTGTGGCCCCTTCTCCTATTCCTGCCTGCTCCTTCCAAACCTTGATCCCCTTCCACTTGAAAAAATTCTATTTCCATTTCATCTTTTTTAAAAAATCCTTTTTCGGGCTGGGGATTTAGCTCAGTGGCTTAGGTGCCTGCCTGGCAAGTGCGAGGTCGTGAGTTCGATCCCCGGTACCAAAAAAAAAAAAAATCCTTTTTCTCTTCCTTCCTCCCATCTTTTTTTTTTTTTTTTTTTAATTTAGGATGGCCTCGAACTCAGTATGTAACCTAGACTAACCTCAAATTCAGTGATCCTCCTTTGTCAGCCTCCCAAATGCTGGGATTACAGGCATGTACCACCACGCCCATCTTATATTTGGGGTTTCTCATATAAGATAAACCATGTGATATTTAAACTTTGTGGTCTGATTTATTCCACTTAATATTATGATCTGAAGATGCATCTATTAATCTTCAAGTGCCTCAAGTTCATTTTTAGGGAACAGTACTCCATTGCATATATATACATTTTATTTGTTTACTAACAGCAAGATTTAGCTATTATGAGTTGTGCTGCTCTGGACATACATATCCAGTATCTCTGTAACATATTTTAAATCTTTTGGGGAGCCAGGCATGGTAGCACACACCCGTAATCCCTGCACTCAGGGGGTTCTGAGGCAAGAGGATTGCTGTGAGTTTGAGGCCAGCCTGGGATACATAGTGAAGCCCTGTCTTTAAAAAAAAAAAAAAAAAAAAAAAATACACACACACAGATGGGGAAGATAGCAGGAAAGGGCATATCTGGGTTGGATGAAATTTCTGGTTTTTGTTTTGTGAGGAATCCCCATATTGATTTCCATAGTGGTCATACTAGTTTACACTCCCATCAGCAGTGTACAAGAGCTTTTTCCCCACAGCCTCTCCAGCATTTGAATGATTTCTTGATGACGGCCATTCTTTTTGGAATAAGATGGTATCTCAATATTGTTTTAAATTGGATTTCTCTAAGTTTTCCATGTATTTATTGACCATTTGTACAACTCCTTCTGAGAAGTGTCCATCACTTTGCTTGCCCATGAAGTCTGGTTTAGTCTCACAGCTAGTTTTCTCCTGACCCTTCAATACCTCTAAAGTGAAGAAGTCGGGCCGGGGATGTAGCTCAGCGGTGCAGCGCCTGCCTGACAAGCGTGAGGCCCTGAGTTCGGTTCCCGGTACCAAAAAAGAAAATAGTAAAAAAAAAAAAAAAAAAAAAAAAAAAAAAAAAAAAAAAAAAAAAAAAAAAAGTAATAAAGTGAAAAAACCAGTGATTTGGTGTCTACTGGCTGCCTAGAACTCTAGATTTGACAATTCTTGCATGTTTTGAGACTGGAACACACTGTTCACTGACTTTCTCTTCTCGCAGGTCCTTCCTAGCTCCCCAGTTTTGGTGGTCTCTGATCACCGGCACTCCCCTGGCCTGGCTACCTTCCTTGTCCTTGTAGCCAACTTCTCTGCCTTCCAGCAGATGGCCTTTCCTGTCTTCATTAACATCTCCTGCTCACTCACTAGTCAGAGTGAGACTGTGGTGGTGAGAGCCTGGAGAGGTAAATCTAATGCTGGTGAGTGAGCACTGGGAACTTTTAGTTTTAACTCGAAGGGGAAAGAGATAGAATGTGTTATTCACTATTTTGTCAGTGGGAAACATTCAGCCATTTGACCAAGACTGCTCAAATTAGCCAACTGTAAATCTCTATCTTGCAAGTCTACCCCAAGTAGAACCCTTAGGTAGCTTTCTTATCACTAACTAAATTTTACACTTTTTTGACTTTTTGATACAGAGATTCACAATGCAGTTCAGGCTGGCCTTGAATTCACTTCATAGCCAAAGCTGGTCTCAAACTCGCAGCAATCCTCCTGACTCAGCCTTCCAAGTGCTGGGATTACAGATGTGTGCCACCCACCTGGCCTATACTTTGAAATAGTTTAGCCAAAGGTAGTGGTTGAATGCCTGTAATCTTGGCTCTTAGGAGGCTGAGGCAAAAGGATCCCTGTGAGTTTGAGGCCAGTGTGGCCTTTATAGTGAGTTCAAGTCCAGCCTGAACTACACAGCAAGATGCTGTCTCAAAAAGAAAAAAAAAAAAAAAAACCCATACACATACAAAAAGAAAAAATAGCAGGGTGTGGTGGTGCACACCTGTAGTCTCAGAACTTGGATGCTGGGGCAGGAGGATTGCTACAAGTTCGAGGCCAGTCTGAACTGCATAGTGAAACTCTGTCTCAAAGACACACACACACACACACACACACACACACACACACACACAAAGTTTAATATGAGTCTGTCACCTTTGTAACTATTTACCCTATACAAAATTTCTAAACAACTATTTTCTTCAAAAGTATTGATCAGCCCAGGCATAGTGGTGCTCTTACCTGTAATCCCAGTGTAGAAAAGCATTTATTTAGTTAGCTTATGAGTAATGCAGACACACTTTTTTTTTTAAGACAGGGTCTCGCTCTTGCTTTGTAGTTCAGGCAGACCTCAAAATTACAGCAATCCTTCTTCCTCAGCTTCCCAAACACTGGCATTACAGGCAGTTGCCACCACACCCAGCTTGTGACTTCATCCTTTGAGATTTGCAGAACCATGAGCTCAGTGCATATGATATCACTAGCACTTGGAAGGATGCAACTGGAAGTCTGAGGCCAGCCTAGGCTACACATCCAGACACTCTCACTCTCTCTCTCTCTCTCTCTCTCTCTTTAAAGGCCCTATTAAAACAAAAAAGCTAGATGTGGTGGCACACATCTGTAACCCTAGCACTTGGGAGGCTGAAGCAGAAGGATCACAGCAAGTTTCAAGCCAGTCTGGGTTACATAGTACATTCACGGGCAGCCTGGAACACATGCCAAGACAAGAGGGAACAATAAGGGACAAGAGGAGAGGGGCCAGGCCGGGCTGTATTCAGTTGAACTCTCCTTACTTGAGGCAGTGGACAAACACAATACTGTAAGACTTAGTTTTGTCGAGTCCTGATTCCAGGCACTAACCAGTTTAGAAATGAGGCCAAGTTAGGTCAGGATGGGAACCTAAATCACAGAAAGAAGTGTTAGGAAAACCAGAGGACCACCCTGCTTGTACTAGGTCTACTCAGCCTTTCAAAGGAAATAATTACTGGGAATGAATTGGGCAGAACCTACTGCATCTAATGGGAAAGGTTTTTAATGCTTTTGTGAGTAGCTGTACTGATAAACACCCTGAACACATTTACTAGCTTTGTTTCAATTCTCAGAACTCTGCAGGAAGATTCACACATTTACACACACTGAAGCCAGCTTGCTTATTCAGGTACTGGGGATTGAATCCAGGGTCTTCAGGCTAAGCCACAATTTTTTGTTTGTTTTTTTGAGACAGGATCTCCCTGTGTAGTTCAGAGTAGCCTTGAATATGATTTACCCCAGGCTAGCCTCCTGAGTGCCGGGATTACAGGCATGCGCCACCACACCCAGGCCCAGCCCATTTTGTGAGACAGGTTCTCCCTAAATTGCTGAATTGACCAAATTGGGCTCAAACTCTCAATCCTGTCTCAGCCTCCCAGAGTGCTAGGATTACCAGTTTATACCACTATGCTCAGCTAAGAGTGATGCTTCTTCTCACATGTCTATATAATACTGGGACCAGAAGCCAGAGACCAATGAGCTATGTCCCTAACTCTTAAAACATTTTATTTGGAGATGTAGCTACTGAATTGGTCAGGCCAGTCTGGGATTTGTGATCCCCCTACCTCAGACTCCTGAGTAGCTGGGATTACAGGTGTGCGACACCACACCCAGCGAGCTCTAGCCCTTTTTTGAGACAGGGTCTCGTCTGACCAAATGGCCCAGGACCGGCCTTTCCCTTGAGGGTCTTCCTACCTCACTGGGATTACAGGGTTGTACCACCATACCTGGCCATGCTTTCACACTATTCTGATGAAAAATCACTGTTGGCATTCAAACTGCCTGACATTTGTCTTGGGGATAAAAGGGACCAGTGGGAACAGTACAGCCTTGGAAGGTGGCAGCAGCTAGATTCAAATATCCAACCTGACTGGAAACTGAATTCACATAGCACCTGAATACTTACTGATCGATACCTATCCGGCATTCTCCATACTGCACAGAAAAATGGGATTTAACACAGGACCAAGTTGGGTGTGTGGCATATACCTACAATTGCAGCACCTGAGGCTGAGGCAGGAGGATTGCCATGAGTTTGAGGCCACGCTGGACTCCATAGTGAGTTCAAAATTAGTCTGAATACATAGCGAGACCATCTCAAAAAACTAAAAAAACAAAAAAACAAAAAACAGAAACAAGCTAACCAAAAAACCAGAGGACCAGCAAGGCATCATGGCACACTCTAATGGCAGGATTGCTGCAAGTTTGAGGCTAAACCATACAGTGAGACCTTGTATCACTAACATCAATACAGCCACGCATGATGGTGGAGGCTGAGGCAGAGCAGAAAGATTGCTGTAAGTTCAGGGCCAGCCTGGGTTACAGTGAGTTCAAGGCCAGCATGACTACACAGCAAGACCTTGTCTCAAAGGAAAACAAAAAACAAAAAACACCAACACACAGCCAGGCTGGGAAGACTGGAATTAGTTTAGTATAAAACCTCAAATTCTTCAGCGATAGATCATGGTAAAAGTAAACCCGGCTGGGAACCCAGAAGGTACAGATCACCAAATAGTTGAGAATGTAGTAACCAACTTACTAAGAGAAAGCCTGAAATTGAGGCCATTTGATAGACCAGATTAAGTACTGAAGAACCTGAAATAACCAAATGCAGATGCCAAATGTTCCAGTATAAAATTTTACTGAAGTTAGTTGCAAATGGGAACACTCCCTAGAAATGACACCCTGAGCAGGGCAAGGGGTGGCTAAATCAAGAGGCCACTGGTAATCTAAAGTTTCAAGTTAAAGTGATTAGAATTATAAATTGAATATACACTCACAAATTTGGTGAAGGGGAAACATGTCACATGGAGCTATTAAGGGACACAAGACTGAGGTAGAAGATCAATTCAAACTTGAAACCATCAGGGTTGGGGATTTAGCTCAGTGGCATAAGCACCTGCCTTTTAAGCATGCGGTCATGAGTTCAATCTCTGGTACTGATTAAAAAAAAAAAAATGAAACCATCCTGAACTGAATAGACCCTGTCTCAAAATCTGCCCCCACCCGAAAAAGGGCACAAGGGAAATATATCCATTTTAAGATGACAAGCAACCTTTGTAGCTTGCGAGGACTAACAGGTTTAAATATTTTAAGATTTTAGCCAAGCGGGGTGCTGTCTTGCCTGCTATTTGCAGCACCTGGGAGGCTCAAGCAGCGGATCACTACCAGTTCAAGGCCAGAGTGGGCAATATAGTGAGACCCTGTCTCAAAACACCTGTGGGTTAGGGCTGGGGATTTAGCTCAGTGGCTTAAGCGCCTGCCTGGCAAGTGTGAGGTCATGAGTTCAATCCCCGGTACCAAAAAAAAAAAAAGAAAAAAAGAAAGAAAAAAAGAGAACTCTCTGTAAAAAAAAAAAAAAAAAAAAAAACCTGTGGGTTTAAAGCACTGCTGCTAGATACTTTTATGATTGACTTTTCAAAGATAGACTCTGCCATGTTATTAACCACTGTAGCTGGGTGCAGTGGTATACAACTGTAGTCCCGGCAATCGAGAGGCTGAGACAGGACTGTGAGAAATTTGAGGCCAGCCTGGAGTACACAGCAAGACCCTGTCTCAAAACACCAAAAAATAAAAATAACCACTGTGCTGTTACGGTCAATGTACAGGTAAATGGGAAGATTCAGATGTCTTCAAGAGATTGATTGGTTCTTACCAGATCTTCTTTACCTTCTTTGTGGTGTTGGCATCCACAGCTTTCATCTTTCTAGGTAAGGCGTCCTTATATTCAGCACTGTAGACTTTGACTATGTCACTAACCAAGTAGGGATGAAAATGAATACCTGAGTAAATACCTTCCTAGCTCAATTTACCTAAATTAAAGGTTCTCAATTTACTACCCAGAAGCAATAATCTGATGTGCAAACTGTGAGACATTACTCAAATGGCAATCAGTCAAAGATAAATTGGGCTGGGGATTTAGTTCAGAAATAAAGTGCCTGCCTGGCAAGCACAAAGTCCTAAATTTGATTCTCATACCAAAAAAGCTACTTTTGGCCAGGCATGGTATTACATGCCTATAAGGCTAGCACTCAGGACACTGAGTCAAAGAGACTGCCAAATCCAAGGCCAGCCTGACCCACACAAGAAACAAAATCAAAAGCTACATTTGCTCCAACTCATGGCTAGAGATGACCTGAGTAACACATCACTACTGCCTTCACATGCATTCTCCCATCTTTAGTGAAATGTTGAAAAGATACTTAAGTAGGCTAAATTAAAAAATTTTGTAATAGTGTAACATTTGTTATGAAGTTGTAATTGTTCTTCGACTGAAGGACTGTGAGGACTGGTTCCAGGACCTGGCATAAAATGGTGTGTATTTCCATGTACCTATATCCTCCCATGTATTTTATATCATCTCTAAATTACTTGTGCCTAGTATGAACTGTTACTTTATTCAGGGAATGGCAAAACAAAAAGGCTGTACGTTCAGTAAAGATGCATAATTTTTAATCCTTAGTTGGTTACATCCATGGGTCGACAGCATTATTTTTCATACCAATACTTGACTCTTTCATCAAAGCCTTCTCCCATTATCACATAACCCTGTAATCTCTCTTCTAGCATATAATGCTTTCCTGAACAAGATACAGACTGTTCCAGTTGTTTATGTCCCAACTGTAAGGACACCACAGCCAGGTAAAGAACCAGTCTCCTTTTGGCCAGAACTGCCATCTTTCAGCAATTTGCCAAAATGACAAACACAAAGGGAAGAGGAAACTTGTATTTTTCTCTAGGCTTTTAGAAACCACGGAGCTTAAAAAAATAATAAAATGGGGAATTGTTCTTTGGTTGCATACATGGGAATCTACAAAGGGAGATAATCAAAGGAATGAATCCTGTTCAAAAAAGACCACACAAATGTTGTCGTGGCAAAACGGAAGTGTCTACAGTGTTACCCAGTATGCTGTCAGCATTGTTATAAACAAGGGCGAGATTCTTGCCAAGCAGATTGTGCCTATTGAGAGCACATTACACACCTGAAGTTGGGATAGATTCCTGAACATGCCAAGGAAAATCAGAGAAAGCCAGAGAAAGGTATGCAGGTTCAGCTAAAGCACTAGCCCGCCCTGCCCAGAGCAGCACACTTTCCAAGAACCGACAGTATGGAGCCCAAGTTGCTGTGACCTGTTCCCTATGAAACAAACGACGCAAGCTGGGCATGCAGCTCTACCACTGGCACCTCCTAAGAGCCTAAGTATTCTAGGCCCTACTTAAAGATAGATCACCGTGTGTTATAAGGGTGGTTTCCTTAATTGAACAAGGATGTAGCACCTTTACCTCAGAAACAACTATCTGGAGCAGACTCTCACTGTACCTAGCTGTGTTGGCCTTTACTCTTCAGCGTGTTCCCAAATGGCTTAAAGATCCTCTAAATCACAAGGGCAAAGATGTACAACTTAAGTCACTGTATGCATTCAGTTACACTGTTTAAAAAAAAATCATCTCACTTTTAAGTAGCTCAGTCATGTTTAACTTAAATCCTTCAATCACCTCCCTCCCTTCTTTTTTTTTCCCCTTCCTTTCTTGTAGGTCTTTACGCCTCCACAAATTGTCCCTCTCCCTTCAGCAGCCCACAAGCCCCAGTGCCTCGGAGTCAGCTTGCACGCTGGGTATGGAGCGTGAGGAACTAACCTAGCTTGGATGAGTGCCCTGAACTGCCAGGGAATCAAGATTTCCAGCCTTGTTCTCCACACTAAGCCCCCGAAACAAGGCTCTCAAAAAACAGGAGTTTTAAGCTGTTTCAATAAAAGTGGTGTTAAACTGTTGTAAATGTCAGTTCTTATTACTATGAAAACAAAAGTTAAACTACCCACCTACTTCCCCACTATTCACTCTTCTGGTTGCCCCTAAATACTGGAGGTATGAACTTGACAGTAGTTAAACAAGACAGCAAACAGGATATATCCAAAATGTGTTTATTGGGACAGCTTCCGGTTCATCTTGATTCAGGGTACTGTTAGTGCTGCTTCCTCCTGAAGGAACATCCTAGAAGAAAATAACTGAATGTTATCTGACACCACCCTCATCTGCCCTGCCCACTGCCCCACTCCCAGAGCACTTCTCTGCTAGCACCTATCACTCCATTAGTCACTTCAAGCCAGCTTGTCACAGAACCCATCAATCCCTGTTTTAGACTCAGTGCTTTGAGATTAGTTCATGGTTTCTAGTAATGCTTTATTTAAATCCATGAAACCCAACCCTTTACAAAGCAGTCTCAGTTTTACAGTCTCAAAGTTTTACATCAGGAAACTTGTATTTATTTTTAAAAAACAAAAACTGAAAGGTTACACATGATCTCAAAAGCATTTTCTAATTTCACAACAATAAAACATGGATAAAACATGTAAGTAACTGTCAGGAAGCAGTCTTGTTCTTCTGATATAATGATCCATTTAAGAGATGAGTTTGTTTCATTTTATGCCAGTCTCACTGTGCATGCAGTTCAGGCTGGCCCCAGACACAATCCTGCCTCAATTCTCGAATTACAGGCATGTACCACCATGCCCAGTAATTTTTCTTTTCTTCACATTACACAGGATCACTCTTAAGATACAAAACCAAAGCCCACAACATGGATTATGCCACTTACCTTCTGTGAGCCTTGCTTTTCCTCCTGTAGGCTGGCAAAGGACAGTGGAGCAGCCAACACACAGAACTACCGTCTGTGCATGGCTGAAGACCGTGGTGATCTTATAGCAACCTGGGGGGGAAATAAAGCCTACGGTGACACACGTCATGCTCTCAGCACTTCGGGTGGCAACAGGGCTGAAATTCGACTACCACCTGGGCAACACTGCTAGACCGTTACCTCAGGAGTGTATTTTCTTTTGTTCTACATGTGCAACTTTCTTTTATGGCAGACCACTCAATTCAAACACTCCTACCATGAAAATTTTACCAGTTCCCTAATGGGAATTTTAGGAAAACTGGCAATAGCATTCCCTTCACATAATAAGAAAAGGGACGCAAGGTACTTGGCAGCGCAGCACGACCAGTCCACTCAGTCTTGCCGAGGTCGCAGTCCGGGGCTCGGCTCACCTGGGCATTTCACGTCCATGAAGTAGGAATTGGGGCTCTGCACCAGGCGCTTCTTCTTGTGCTTCCTCTTCTCCTCCTCCGGAGAGGGATGAAGGAGGTCTTTTGCGAGCTAAGGGGGGGCCAAAAGGGAGAGACTTAGGAAACAGTAGCGCAAAGGGGCACGTCAAAAGCAATCCGGCTGACCCACACCCGGGTGAATCTCCCCGCACGTCTGCGCAGGCCCGCCATCTTAGCTCCGCGGCGCTCCCGTCTACGTGGGGAACCGCGGGCGCTGAGCTCCCAGTTAAAGTCCTAGTATGCACGCACGAAGGGAAAATGAGGACCTTCTATGCTCTGAGACCAGCGTGTGGGGCGAGTGCGGGCAGAAGAGCGAGCTCTGTGCCGTAACCTGGCCGAAAGGACTCACAGGCATGTTCTCGTACAGTGGTCGTCACCGCCGGAAAGGAGCGAAAGCGGAAATCCTGTGTCTTATATTGGGCGCTCTTCCGGAAATGACGCACGCATGCTTAAGTCGCCATAGTGGGAAGGTCATGCTCCTGGCAGTCGGCTGTGGAGAGTCCCGGACTGCCATTTTTAGAAGGTCGCTGAGAACCCTGTCACATATGTGACTCCATGTTGAGAGAATTCGCTCTGTGATTTGAGTTCAGCGATTATTCACTGTAAAGAGATGAATAATATTTTCACATTCCCTGCCTGCTGAGCGTGGTGGTCTGAGGCAAGAGGGTCGCTGCACATCGCTGCACGATGCGTTCCAGACCAGCGTGAACTACATGGCAAAAAAATCCTAAATTTAAAAAATAATCCTAAATAAATAAATATTTCCTGCTACACTTTTTTTGTTTGTTTGCTTGGGACGGGTCTCGTTACATAGCCCAGGCTGGCTGCCAGTTTGCGGTGAACCTCCTGCCTCAGCCTCCCTGAGTGCTGGGATTACAGACCTTAGCATTCACTTCCCACTCCTACAATCTTTTGATGGCTGGAGCCTAACCAATAAAAATGGTTGAGGGAAATACGTGGGAGGACAAGCTATATCCAGAATTTTGTTTCGCAGCACTGGGATCAAACCCAGGGATGCTCCACCACAAAGTTCTATTCCCCAGCTCTTTTTTTATTGAACTTTTGAGTCAGGCTTTCACTAAATTGCCCCACCTGACCATCAAGGAACTTGCGCATCTCCTACCCCAGCCACCAGTAGATGGTGAGATTACAGGCCTGTGCAGCCATGCCTGGCTTCATTTTCAATTACCAATACATTTCACTATTTTTTTTAACTATTTTTCAATCGATTTAATTTGCCCATATCTGACAGTTCTGAGTGTATTTTTTTTTAAGTTCTCATATTGCACCCAACCCCAAGTATCCCATTTTGTTTTGTTTTCCTTTTGTCTTACCTTAATGAGGATAGAACCTAGGTGCTGTACCTAGAGCCCCATCCATAGGCCCCAGTGTTAAATAGTTTATCATGTGTTTTTCCATCCTTTCCCTCTGAATTGAAATAAAATGAAACACCTGTGTAGTACTTCCCATGTGCATTGTTTTATTGCTTCACATATGCTAATCTTCGCAACTCTGAGGTTGACACTTTTTTGGTTTTGTTTTGAGTCAGGGTATCACTATGCAGTTCAGGCTATACTTACTTAAACTCACTATGTACCCCAGACTGGCCTGGAACTCATGAGGATTCTCCTGCCTCAGCCTCCCTAGGGCTGGGCTGGGATTACTGGTATTCACTACCACACCCTGCTCTTTTTGTGGTTTTGAAACTGTCTCTGTTGCTATGTAGCCCAAATTGCCTACAAATCTTTTTTTTTTTTTTTTTTTTTTGTGGTACGGGGGAATCGAACTCACACTTGCCAGCAGGCACTTGTGCACTGAGCTAATCCCCAGCCCAGGCCTACAAATCTTGACAATTTTTTTGCAGTACTCAGAATACAGACCTGAATTAGTTTTATCCTTAGAATAAATAAGAAATTCATTTGTTTCCTAAACATGTTACACACTTAACTTGAAGGAAATTTTCCACACTACATTCGGTGCACCTGTGGTTGTGTTCCGTCACGTGAGAGCCTCTTCTGAGAGCTTCAGGTCAGCACTCGAGGGTGCCAGAGTTGAGAGCATTTCTGAGTTGAGATTTTCACATTTAGGATGCTCAGCCTGTACAGATCTATGTATAGAAGACTAGGCAGGTAGTTCTGTGGTCACACGCAGGGTTTGTTCTCTGGCACACACACACTTCAGACGTGTGCACACACACTTCAGGCACACACAGTGTTTGGTCTTTGTTTTCTCTACACACATACGAATATGCCTAAGTTGAGCCAAGCACGGTGGCCCACACAGGTAGGCCTGGCACTCTGGGAAGCCAAGAGGGTAGCAGAACTGTAAGTTGGAGCCCAGCTTAGACAACTTTGTAACTTAACAATACCCTGTCTCAAGTTTTTTTGTGTCTCAAATTTTTGAAAAATTTCAAAAGGAGTGAGCATAACACTCAGGACAAAGACCCTGGGTTCAACCCCTAGTAGAAAACACACATAAGGCCAGGGATTTAGCTCAATGGCATAAGCGCCTGCCTGGCAAGCACAAGGTCATGAGCTCAATTTTCAGTACAAGAAAAAGAAAACAAACAAAAAGAAAATACATAAATAGCAATAGATACAGATGAACATGGGCACTTGCCCCAGTGCCTAGGAAAATCCCTAAGAGCAGAGTTGCCTGGCATTCGGCATGTCCACCAAGAGGCACACTACACTGTCTTGTGGAATGCTGGCCTGGGTATGTTCCCAGCCCACTCCTGGGTTCCACTGCTTTCCCAGGGCTTGGTGACATCAACATCATCAGAAAGGATGGAAATCAAAGCATCATGCTCTGCCTAATGGCCTAGGGCTCTGGTGCATCTTTGGCAAGAGGAAGAAGGAACCTGGTCCTGGTTGCACTGAGGCCCAGCTAATTTCAAAGCAAAGAAGTGAGGAAAGTGAGTTCTGCTGTAGTCAGGAGCTAAGGAATAGGGCTGCCCACTCTCTGGAGCAAAATCCTGACGTGGCGGCTTTGTGATATAAGTACTTCCACCATGGCTGCTTCAAACTATCCAAATGGCATCATTAAACATTGTCGAGAAATGTGCAGAATCTAGCCTCAGAAATCACTGAGAACACTACCAATGGGCCAGGAGAAACTGAGGAAGTGACTGTTAAACTGAAATCCAAAAGGCAAGATCCAACCATGTAGAGAACTGGAGGGAGAACGTGAACATTCTAGTCTGAGGGGAAATTGGTGAATGGAAACCCGAGGCCAGGATGAGGCCAGCACAATTGGCCTAACAGGCACTGGTTTGTTTTGTTTTGTTAATTATTTTGCTTTGTGTTGTTGTTTCTTGAGCCAGGGTCTCACTATGTAGTATAGGCTGGCCTTGAACTCCCTTATGTAGCCCAGGCTGACCTCAAACTCATCGTGATCTTTCTGCCTCAGCTTCCCAAGTACTAGGATTACGACATGTGCTACTATGCCTGGCCTGTTTGTTTTTTAAGAGTGCCATTACACAGTCAGTCCAAGCACTCCGGAGGGTGAAACAAAAAGATCACCATGAGTTCAAGGCCAGCCTGAACTGTATTAGTGATACCCTATCTCAAAAAACAAAGAAACAAAAAAAAAGAAAAAGAAAGAAAGAAAAAAGAAAAGAAAGAAACAGAGCCAGGCATGGTGGCATACCCCTGTGAATCCTATCACTTGGAAGACTGAGGCAAAAGAATCACAGCGAGTTCAAAGCCAGCCTGGTTGAAGCAAGATTGCCGTGAGTTCTAGGCCATCCTGAAGTATCACAGCAAGACCTTTTCTCAAAACAAACAAACAAGCAAACAAAAAATCAAAATAGGACCTCACTAAATTGCTCAGGTTGGCTTCAAATTTGCAATCCCCCTACCTCAGCCTCCCAAGCAAGATGTCAAGAGTATTGTACCGTAACAGATCACATGAAGAATGATGGTGTCCCCACCCCCATTCCATTGAGCTACATCCCCAGCCCTCCCTAAATCACTAAATTGCCAGACTGGGCTCAAACTTTGATCCTCCTGCCTTGGCTTCCCTAAATGCTGGGGGTATAGAGGTGTGACACCATGCTTAGCTAAGAACGACATTTGTTCTTATGTGTATGTCTGTGATACTGGGATTGGCTCAGGGAGCACTCAGGTACATCTCTAGCCCTTCTTATTTTTCATTTGGAGACAGGATCCGGTAAATCGGTTAGACAGGATCTAGCCTTGAACCTGCCTTTCTCCTGCCTCAGGCTCCCAAGTAGCTGTGATTTTATAGGCTTTACCACACAACACCAGGTTCCAAGAATGATGTTTTTAGTCCCAATCTGTCTTCCAGAGTTACCGCGTCAAAGAAATCACACGGTAACCCTAGCTGGGTGTGGTGGTAAGTGTTTTGTAGTCCCAGCACTGGGAATCCAAGAGGAGCGAGGGTTGCCCGGAGTTTGAGGGCCACATGGGCTACATAATATGTTCAAGACCAGCCTGGACCACGTAGTGACACTGTAAGAAAAGCAAATCTTACACAGGGTTCCATAGAGAACGGTGTCCCCGAGGGGCTCTGTATGTTGATGGATGTGGATGTGGATGTAAGGGGCCTGATTCTGAACTAGAATTAATTTTAATTTTACTTTGTTCCACCAGGGGGCAGAGGGACACCGCAAATAACCTACAAGGGCCGTCCCGCTATTTTTCAAAAGGAGCTGGGCTCTAACCGAGGCCCCACAGCACCGAGGGTGGGATGCTAGATGGGGTAGCCTCGGTCCCCGGGGCTTCAGCCGCCCGGAAGCCGCGCGGCTGGGCCGGGGGAGCCAGGACAGGGGCGGGGCCAGGACAGGGGGCGGGGCCTGGGAGAGGAGGGGCCTGGG
>PVJX010039492.1:0-15727 GCA_004027295.1 Dolichotis patagonum
TGGTTTGATTCCTGCTTCTTCATTCACATACTTTATTCTTAAGTTATAGATCCTCTTGTCATCTTCCAGTCTTTGTATCTTTACTGCCTGCTCCCTTGTTATTTTTAAGAGATCTTCCCTTTCATGACCCCACATTGCAAGCCTGTGTTCAATTTTTGATAGTCTCTCTTTGGTTTCTTTCAAGCAGTTTTGCCAGCTTCCTATGGAGTCTTTAGTTTCCTGATAATCTCTTTGAATCTGTTTCATGAATTCTAGGTTTTTCCTGAATTCTTCATTAAATTTTTCTCTCCATTTGTGTTCCTCTATTCTTCTATGTCTTCTTGAGAGGTGCCCAGCCCTTCTTTTATTAATCTACTTATCTCTTGCTTAATTTGAATTAATATTTCAGTTTTGGTCCCGCTTTTGAGGTCCTGAAGATATCTCTTTATGTCCGCTAACGCTGTGTTTGATGTTGCATTTTTGCTGCCCTCAATCTCTTTTGTATTTACCTCTCCTGGATCAATGTTCTCAGGGTTGGGGACTGGGAGTTGTTTCTTATTTTTCCCTTTCGTCATGTTTTTGGTTCCTTCCATACAAGTGTACAGTGTAATGCCCAGACCCTTTTCTTGTTGGTTAAGGCTCCTCTAGAGGGCACAGACTAGGCGCTTTGGCCCTCTTCAATAGGTTATCAGAGATTAGAGTTCACCCACGGGCAGTATGCGCTAGCTCCTCCCTTTGGGGCCAGTCAACCTTTGCAGGCCTTCACTGCATCAGTGTGCAGTGATCTCAGAGAAATAATATTGAAGTGACTCACTGGGTCCCTGCCAGGGGTGTGGCCTAGTCCTAGCAAATTCTACCAATCCGCTTGGCAAGGGGAGCAACCAGCTGAAGCCACTTCCTTATGGAATTAGGGCAGTCCTCCCCAAATCCAACATGTCGTCCAGTCGGTTTCCCCTTTCCCGTGGGAGGGTCTTATTCTCATCTCTCACCACGTGTTGATGCCGGTCCCCACGAACTGCAGGGCTCCCCGAACTCTGACTTCAGCTCGGCTGTGGTGGGAATTCATGGTGCCTCTGGGTGGGTCGCGAGCAGGGCCGGTCCGGTCGAGCTGCACGCGGGCTGTTCAGCTCTGCGCTCTGGCGGCTCAAGCCAGTCGCTTCGGTGCAGATTACTTGTTCAGGTCGGGCAGGAATTCAGGCGGCTCGAGGAGGGCACCGTGCTCGCTGATCTTAGCTTCTCTAATGGTAGTCCCAGGACCTCATATTCAAGTGGTTTTTTGCATTTTAGTTTTTTCCTGGGTTGTGAGAGTCCATCTTATCTGTTTGGTTCTCTCCAGGGTGTTTTATTCTGGCATTTGAGCTGTCTCTCTCAGAGAGGGTCTCTCTCCTGCTACCTACCAGTCCGCCATCTTGTCGTCCCAATTTTTAATCTCCTGACTTTGTGTTTGGAGCCTATTTAAGGACTCTAATTGTTTTCTGTGGTGGTCATTGAGGTATTGCATCATTTTGATAAACCCTGCCAGCTTTTTATTAGTGTCTTCATTTTGCCCAATACTGTATTACTTATATTTTTGGTTAAATTGCCAAATGTTTTATTGATTTGTTTTGTTATTTCCTCTTCTGTCATTTTGAATAACTCAGGTGCATAGCTTTTGGCTCCTTCCCCTTGATAACCCATGGTTCAGCTTCGAGAAAGTTATTGGTTTGGGGAGGCATTTTGTTGCCTTGTCTCTTCATGTGTCTATTTTTTGTTTGTTTTTGTCTTGAGGTTTGAAGATTGATTGTAGTGGAAAGCTTTGTTTACACTATGACCCTCTTTAGTTGATGTCTACTTTTCAGTGGTGTTCTTTGGCATGACTAACTATTGGTCTTTGTCCCTGCCCCAGGACCTACTCACCTCGATTTACTAGTTATGGGAGATTGCAGTGTATTTTTCCCAGTACTCAGTTGTATAGGGATGGGTCACAGTATTAATAACCCCAAGGTAATCCAGACAGTGGCATCCCAAGAGAACCAATTAATAGTAGGAGCTAAGCCTGTTTGGCTGTAGTAATAAAAGCAGTATCTTTTATAGTGTCAAACACAAACTGAGTATTAAGAAACCCTAACGACCAAAAATATACCACTTTTAACTATGAAAAAAAGAGTTCTGAAATTGTAGCACAAACACTAAAAGAAACCATATATTGACCTAAAGTAAATATCTATGAAATGAAACTGTACTAACAATAGAACAGTATAAACAGAATAAAAAAGCATAAAAATAACTAGGTATTTAGAGATTCATAAAGCTTACTAGTTATATTTGTAATGGTGGAGAAGTGAAAATTGAGATGGGGTCCTACTGAAGAGTAAATAAAAATTAACAGTGTTAGAGAATGCTGCAGGAAAGAACAAACAAGGAAAAGAAAAAAAGATAAACAGCATAATATATGATGTAAAAGATTAGAAGGAAGAGGAATTGAAAGGGGAAAATAAAAGGAAAGAAAAGAGGAAAAATGGAGAAAAATCTGCAGACCCCAAAAACACAATGAAAGAAAGATAAAAATTAAAATGGAAAAATCAAAAAAGGATTGAGTCAGGAAAAATTTCTTGTGTTTTTGAATAAGAAGTTTCCAAGATATGAAGTCTTGGTATCCGACCAGTCATGATTTTCTTTGCCTAGTTTCAAGGCCTATGGGTTTTTGAAGTACACCAGAGGCCCCTCTTGTTTATCCAATCAAGACTGTGGTTTCATTTCAAGCCAAAGTGTGTGTTTCTTCCCATTGGCCCCACAATCACTCCTCTACTCCCTGTTGGATGTAAGTCACTGGGGCAGGAGTTCAAGTGAACTGTTGGACTTAATGTCATGGGATCTAGTTGCTCCCTTTTTTCCCTAGGTATTGTCCTTGTTCTGGGTCAGGTCATTTGGACAGTCCTCACCTCTGTTGCCTCATACCAAGGGGAAGCAAAACATAGAGCTAGGTTAGTCATCCTGTTGTCAGATATAAGGTTGCTTGTGTCCTGCATGGGTCTGTTTGCCCAGGCTGTTGGAGAGGCACCATGCATCCTGGGTCTGCCTGCTTGCATCAGTGGAGGAGCTGGTGTGGGCCTGCTTGCTTGCCTCAGGACAAGTGGTTTAAGTTAGGGTGCGACACTTGCCCACACTATGGAGAGGGTGCCACAGGTCTGGTGCACTTATTTTTTTCTTTTGAAGCAGGTCTCACTTTGTAGTTCAGGCTGGTCTTAAACTATGGAGCTCAGGCTGCTACTATGCCCGGTTTCTTAAAGCTATTAGTGAAAAATGAAATGCTTTTTCAGTTTTAAGCTAGTTTCAAACAACTTCAGTTAATTGTAACTAAAAAAAAGTCCTTATAAATGTAATAATTTCGGCTAATGTCACTCAAAGAGGGTGATGGAGGCCTACTTGGGGAGATAGCATGCATGCGTGCACACACACAGTATTTCCTGCATCAAAAAGTGACTTTTCTACAGCCATATCTCCAGAGACCCAGACACTTGGGTGTGCATGGATGTTTAGGCATCCTAGCAACAAGAGTACTAAGGGAGGGCAGGTACAGGGAAATATAGCTAGGAATCTTCCTATATATAAGCAGGACAGGGAAACACAGGTACCCCTGGTGCTTCTGCACTGAAAAAAATGTGGAAAAATCTCATTTTGAGAATAGAGAGATGGCATGAGAGCTGGCTTTTCTGGATTGAATAGTGAACATACAGAGTCAGGCATGTGGAACTACCAATGGGTTTCTGTGAGCAACAGCACTGGAGAGTCACAGCTGCCACCTAGTGTCGGATGTCAGCCTTGCAGGTTATTTACTGGCTGTTTCTAGCTGGATGGCCTTCTTAGGGGCAAGGGATGGGGTATGAGGTATGAGGGGTGTGTCATTATCTCAACTTTTACACTCGGAAAGAACTTTAGAATCAAACTTTCTTTTTCTTTCTTTTTTCTTTCTTTCTTGCTTTCCTTCCTTCCTTCTTTTTTTTGGTTCCCAGAATTGAACTGATGATCTCGCACTTGCCAGGCAGGCACTATGTCACTGAGCTGTATCCCTGGCCTAGAGTCAGACTTTCAACAATGTTCTCAACAATGTAGCTTGTTATACATGTAGTCCCAGAGGCAAACTGATTGGATGTAGAAAATGGTGAGGCATCCACATTGCTAAACTTGTGTCTCATTCCAAACCTCTGCAGTGCTATGAATTTTATAGGTCATGTAGAATTAAACTTTTCAAAGGATGAATCTCATATTAGTCTTAATTATGATTCAGGTATCTTACAGGATATAGGGTGCTAGCTGGGTGCAGTGGTATATACAAGTAATCCCAGCTACTGGTGTTTACCAGGAGGCAGCAGGCAGGAGGCAGGAGGATCACAAGTGGAGACCAGAGTCAGCAACTTAGGGAGACCTCGTCTCAAAGTTAAAAAGATAAAAGAAGGCTTGGGGATATAGTTCAGTGGTACAGCACTTGCCTAGCACCCATGAGGCCTTGTGCTCCAGGACAGTGGTGGGAGAGGACCAAATGAGTGACAGCAGAAAGCAGCTACTACCTATAGGTAAGTCTGATGGGGCAAAAAGAGAAGATCTAGTAGTAGCTGTTCTGTAGGCGAAAGCCATCTGATAGGTGCTATGGCTGCACATGCTGAATTGTAGTTGAGTCCTTGAGAAGCACACCCTGAGATGATTCACATGTAAGCATTCTTTTTTTTGTAAGTTTATATTAAGAAAATGTTCCCGGGGGCACAGGAAAAGAAGCAGGTGAGAGTAAATCAGATGTGGAGGGAGCGACAGGTGTGATCTCAGACAAAGTCCTATGAGAGGTACATCAACCTTATCCTGCAGTCCTCTGGAGAAAGTTATGTTTCAGAAGGTTTGGTCAGAGGCAAAGACGAATGGCATTGAATATCCTGACCTATCAGGTAGTGGTCAAGCAGGAGGAGGCGAGTGGGGGAGTCATCCTCAGGCATGGTGGATTTTCTGCATGTTGGGTTGGGCTTCAGTATTCTGACAGGAGACTATCTGAACAGAGCACACTAAAAAATAATACAAATGAGTATTAATAAAACAAAGACATGTATTTCAGGTGATGACAGTAAGTGACTCATGAGTCCTTTGACTCCTGAGATAGGGTTTGGAGTACAAGAGGTTTACTTAGGGGAATAGGTAATGTCTGAAAAGATAAAAGATGAGGAAATAGGGTTGGGCAAGGGAAGGCTCAGAACACAACCCAACTGACATTCTTGACAATTCCAGTGGGCATTCTAGAGCAAGGTTTGCCTCTTATAGTAGTCATATATTGCACAGAAATGACCGTCCTGTAGGGGGCAGCTGAAGCTGGAGATTGATCTTGTGTGGGCTGGAGTAGGCCAACCTCAAGAACATAGTGCCTGAGACAAGTCACATGAATAAGCTGCCCTAGTCTCAAGAACACTGGATGCATAAGACAAACCACATGAATAAACTATTAAGCAGAAAGATTTCACATGACATTCAACCTTCCAATTGTATAAATAAGTGCACTGTAGCTGTTGGATCTCCTCCCCCCACCTCCTCCTACTTCTACTCTTCCTCTTCCTCCTTCTCACCTTCCTTCCTTACTTGCCATCAAAAGAGAGGGTTCTGTATGACCTCAGTTTTCTGTATTCTAACTCTTGTCCTTATTTCTGCATCCTCTCATCATCCTCACCCTGGGAACATTGAGAGCTGCACAGGACATGGCACAGATTCTAAAACATTTTGCCATGTCTGGTCATTGGCTGGTGGTTTACTGAGAAGACTATGGGTTATAAGGTGGTGTCATAGTCAGGTTTTGCAAGGGAATAGATTTAATATAGGACATATAATTTACAGGATTATTTTATAATATTCACCTAAAAAGTCAAAAGCAAAAAGAGTACAGAAGATATGTTCATACATTAGACATCCAAAGAATCTAGTTGAGGGCCTGGCAATGTCCTCCATGAATGCAGGAGGAGGCCTAAAGCCCACAGCAATGTGTCATGCAAGTCTGTATCAAAGATCTTCACTGCAAAGGCCCAAAGATCAGTGGAGGAAGCTAGAAAGTCTGTGCCAGTGGGATGAAAGTTCAGTGCCAGCAGACTGAGGGATGGATCTGCACTGGAGCCAGGAAGTGATGCTCAAGATAAGGACCAGAGCTCTCCTGAAGAGAACCACAGACATCTTCAGTGATAGTAAGGACCTGCGCACCTCCAACAATGCAAACAGCTGAGTTCATGTTAGGAAGACTAGCATGACAATCTTCTTCAGGAGAACCAACAGCACACCATCTCCAGTTCTTTTATGCTGTTGACACCAGTCCTCGGGTGGGCCTTCCACACTCAGCACCACACTGATTCAGTTCAGTTGGGTGTTACAAGTTGCCTGTTAGTTGATCCATCACAGGTAGTATGATTCAAGCTGGAAGAAAAACAAAACTTTCTTTCTGGACAAAGTAGGGCTTCTCAGGCTCATTCTCTTCATCTGGTTAGTTCTTTGAATTTATTTTTGTTATTTTTGTTATAGGTAGGCTAGTCTTTTGTAAAAATATGTAGTTTGTAATAAAATAAAAGCAATAAATGAGCAATGACAGTATTTGCAGCACTGCAATGATTCCAAAGATTTTTGAGGGAAAAATACAAGGAAGAACAAAGACCTGTACTTTACAACATAGGAGTTATTTTCTGACAAAAATGGATAATTTTACTTTTAAAGATATGCTGAGATTTGTATTACTTTTCTATCAAAAATGTCAAATATTTTATATGGTTCATTGGTAGAGCTTTTGAGTTCTGAATGTTAAAAGAATGACAGAAATAGAGATGGGGCTGTTGCATCCCAAGTCCTCCTGTGGAAGCTTAGGGCCTATTTATGAGAGTGAACAAAACATGGCTTTGAATAACCACTATGCCTCATCCTTAACACCTATTATTAAAGTAGCTCCTGCCTAGTTGTAATTGCATACTGTGAGACTAGAAGCACCTTTAGTCACTAAAGCAGTACACCTGAAAGATCTTGAGCAAAGTTAGAAATAGGATCAAAAGCCAGGGGAAGTGGGCTCCCCTGGCCATCTATGCTGGTTCTTGTTTTCTATCTTCATGTCAAGGACAGACCAGGTGACCTTTCCTCATCCTTCTCAGGGATATAAGGACCCCAAAGGCCTGTTTATTTATATATTACATGTTTGCAGTAAATAAGTTATATTCACTGTGGAGAGTTCGTACTTGTACACAATTTAAGCTGGCATGTATGATTTATTTCACTTAATGTTATGACATCAGATGCATCCATTTTCCAACAAATGACTCAAATATATCCTTCTTTATGTCAGAGTTGTACTCCATTGTGTATAAACACCACATTTTCTTTATCCACTAATCTGTTGAGGGATATAGAGACCACCTCTGAGATTCAGCTATTGTGAGTTGTGCCCAAAGGCCCCCCCTTTTTTGGTCTGATTTGTGATTTTACTCTTTCCCTACAAAGCACCTCCTGATTCTGAGTCTGTGAAAAGAATAAGGAACCAAAATAAATGACAGCATGTTGCTCCCAGGCTGGTGTGGTGTAGTTGGCCCTGAGGTTACTGCATGACCTACAGAGTATCAGGCCCACTCTAACAGCATTTCCTTTGTGAAATCTTCTCTAGAATGCCTTGACAAAAATTATTGCTTCATTTGGGTACCTGTGATAGTCATCATCATGATGGACCCCTCCTTCCTGGATACAAGACCTTCTTTAGTCCTGTCCCCCACATTAAATAGAGCTGACTTTTGTAATGAATACTTCAAGGCATTACTTTTGGAACCCTGTATAGCACCTCTCACCTCCTCTGTCAGTGTTACCCACCAGAATGGTGTAAGGGTGCAATTATAGAATTCATAGATATTTTATAGCAAATGGAAAAATCAATTAGTGGCCTGTGACTATGCTCCTGCTGCTTGCCATGCAGTTAGCATGCTACATTCAGTTAGCCTTGCCTGTCTACATCCAGCTGCTTCTCTTTGATAATGTGCTGGGTCAAGCTGACTGTGTTTAGCTTGTCTTTTCCTTAGTTGGAAGAATATATATTGTTTCCTTGTCCCCTCCTTCCCTGGAATCTACTTACAACTAGCTTGCTAGACAACACATGACTTAATTAATGTAATAACCTGCCATGAGCCTTGTGCTTCCTGCTTGCAAACTGACTCATGGCTGGTGTTTTGGAACTGATTCCCACCAGCCTGCTAGTGTAATGAACAGTTGTCTTCTAACTCCTTGATGCAAAGAGGCTTTCATTCAGTTTGATATTAATTTTACTGCAACAATGGGTCATAGCCTTTTTTGATCATGTTGCTTCCTGTGGAATCATGGGAGATTTTTTTGCGGGTGTGGAGGTAACACATTTTTAAAATAACACATTGTACATTGGTTGACTCTTGTATACTTGCTCAGGAGGTTGGGTGATTTACCAAAGTTGTAGGATCCTGTAGAAAGGTTTGCTCATGTTCTGGGTCCTTGTTGATCTTGGAGAACCAGGGACAAAATACTGGCTGTCCTCTTAGTTCAGTTATCTTTTTAGCTCTGTTCTCTAAACACTCAGAAGATCAGTACATTTCATTTTATGATTTCATCTGGATATTGAGCACCTTGAAATGTGTGTGTGTGTGTGTATAAAATGATCAGGGAGTTTTTTTTTTTTTTTAAATTAATCATGGTTGTCTTAGAAGTTCAATCTCTGTAGAAATTTTTGTGAGACAGGGTCTCACTGTGTACTCCAGGGTGGCCTTGAACTCAGGGCAATATTTTTGCTTCAGCCTCCTTCAGTATTTCACTCTTGACATTACAAGTCAAATTTTTAGGGATAGTGGGTTGGTGACAAAACAGATGGAAGGTGAGAGGGAGGAGATGGGAGGAGTCTAGCCAGGGCCTCATTTGTCATTTTAATGGCATGATTATCTCTAGATGGACAGTGGCAAAAGGGGCAGGCTACATTGGAAAATCCCAGCCTGCAAAGGAGATCTATCACCTCTGGGAATAGGTAGAGGCATGTATTGTCTAAGCAGAAATCCCACCCTCAAGCTTTAGGGCAAAGAAGTCTTTGGGACATTTTTGTACTATCTACCTAAATGCCAAGGCAACCACTCTTAGTGTTGGAACAAGGCCAGAGTTTATTCAGAACCCATTCTGAAGATTTCAGTCTCACAGACTAAAGCTTGTACTCATTGTGTAACAACCACATATTGCACATTAGTGAAAGTACATATAACAGTTTCCTCCCTCCCTTGCACACACAAAAGATGAGAACCAGACCTAGAAAGAGAGACAGCTAGGAAGTTGGGACCTTTTTGGAGAGTGTGAGTGAATAATAGAGAAAAGAAAACCATTGGGCTTCTTCTCAGTTGAAGTCCATGGACTTTACCATGTCTTGCATCTGATCTGTTAATTGAATCTGCTTGGAATGTGATCTTAGCCATCCAAAAAGGGCAGCCCTGGCATCACATAGACTAATTTTATGCCCTTTGGTTTAGAGAAAGAGAAAAAGAGCAGTTTAGGAATCCTCTCTTAACTAAAGATGGATTGTGACTAAAACCTTTTCAGGGTCTCTCTTAGCTTCTCTCTATCTCTCTAAAATTTTAGTAAAAAAGTCTCAAAAAAGAAATGGAAAGAACAAGGTATCAGGAAAACATTGGAAAGAGATCAGTGAAAAGAAGGAAAGGAAACTGAGGCAGAAAAGGCTTGACATTCCCCTCCATGAACAAGGAAGGGAATTAAGCCAGACTGTCCCAGGGAATCTTGTCCTTCCAGACTTAAGAACAGCAGCCATATTGGCACCTAAAACACCTCAGCAGCCCAGGGGAGCTCTGCCACCCATCCTCCACACCCAAAAGACCTCAGCAGTCAGCGGGATCCTCAGCTATCCCTTGCCATACCCAGACAACCTCAAGCCAAGGGGAGCCTTGGCCACCCATCCCCCTCACCCAGACGATCTCAGCAGGCCATAGGATCATCAGTTGCCCCTCCCCTCCATGTAGACAACCTCAGCAGTGGAAGGGAGCCTTGGCCACCTGACCCTCTTACCCAGATGGCCTCAGTAGCTCACAGGAGCATCAGCAACCCCTTCCACTGTCTGCAGTACTTTGTTGGGCTGGTGGGAGCCTTGGCAACCCCTCCTCCCACCCAAAGGACTTGGTGGACCAGTGAGAGTGAGGTGAATCTCCTCACAAGCAGAGGACCTCAGTGGTTGAGCAGGAGCTAAGGTAAACCCTCTACTCATCCAGAGGACTTTGGCAAGCCAGCAAGAGCATAGATGACTCCTCTTTCTATACAGAGAACCCCAGGTGGGCTGGTGAGAGCACCAGTGAGGCCTCTTCCCACCTGGAGAAACCTGACTGGGCCTGTGAGACCCCTGGTGACATACGAGGGTCCTGGCGGCAGCACACACTATAGACAGGTATATCTGGTGGCCTGGAACAGCCTGAAGCCACAGTAACAATATAAGCTAGGAGCTGGTTCACATTAATACTCCTAGGCTAGTCAGTCTAGAAAAAATATAGGACTCACACAACTGGCTTGCAGGAGGAATTCAGGTGACTGGCCCCTCCCCTACACTGTAGAGCCCAGCAACTAGGTTAATGTAAGCCACACAGTAGGACCCTAAAACACATATGATGGACCAGTTGATACTAGCAGGAATGAAAAGACTGAAATATTAACCCTAAGTGAAAATGACAAAATGAAAAAGCAAAATGCAATATCAAATGTGCAGCCAATCTGGAGCAAGTATAGGACAAATGGAAACAAAGGACATTGGAAGTCACATGCCTCAAATTTCTGAAAAGATAGCAAGTGAAATAAAAACAAATAAAAACAAACCTTCAAGTTAAGATGAGCTTGGAGTGAAGTATTTCAAGCCCTGAAAGAAAACACCTTTCAACCCAGATTGATGTACCCTGCAAAACTTTCTTTGAAATTTAATGGAGAAATAAGATACTTACATGACAAAGAACAACTGAAGAAAGTCATATCCACCAATCCAACCCTAGAAACAGTACTAAAAGACATATTGGATAGAGATAAAAATGACCATGTTTCCCAGGACAACAGAAAGAAACCACCAGGCAGGGTAAGCAATTAAATGAGGGGGAAAAGCAAGAAACCATCAATGGGAAAATAACATGACAAAGTTAAACCAATACATCTCAGTTATAACAATCAATGTAAATGGCCTCAATTCACCAGTTAAAAAAAACAGATGGACAGAATGGATCAAAACAGGATCCAACAATATGCTGTATACAAGAAACACATATGACTCAAGAAGAAACTCAATAGAATGAAAGTCAAAGGATGGAAAATATTCCATGTGACAGGAACCCAGAAAAAAGTAGGGGTAGCTATGTTTATGGACAATGTGAACTTTAAACTAAAAATGATCAAAAGAGATAAAGAAGGTCATTACATACTTGTTAGGTGAAAAATTCAAGAGGAAGACAAAATAATCTTAAATATATATGCACCAAATATGGGAGCTCCCAATTATATAAGACAAATCCTAATAGACATAAAAAATCAAATATGCAAAAACAATTTTAACAGAGGACTTTAATACCCCACTATCACAAACAGATAGATCAATTAGACAAAAAGTCAGCAAAGAAATAATAGAACTTAAACCTGTGAACAAATGGACTTACTTGATGTTTACAGAGTGTTCCACCCAACAACATCAGCATACACATTCTTCTCAGCTTCACATGGGATATTCTCTAAAATAGATCACATATTAGCCCATAAAACATGCTTATGAAAATGCAAAGGGATTGAAACTATCCCATGCATATTATCTGATCATAGTGCACTGAAATTGGAAAATAATAGCACAAGAAACTTCAAAATCTACATAAACACATGGAAATTAAGTAACACCCTCCTGAACAACCAATGGGTTACAGATGAAATTAAAGAAGAAATTACACAGTATCTATAATTCAATGAAAATACACATACAAAATACTGGAACCTGTGGGATACAATGAAAATGGTCCTAAGAGGAAAATATATAGCAATGAACTCATGTCAGGAAAACAGAACAAGCACAAATAAACTAATGCTGCACTTCAAGTCTCCAGAAAGAGTAAGTCAAGACCAAAGCTCATAGAAGGTAAAAAAATTATAAAGATCAGAACAGAAATTAATGCAATTGAGACTAAGAAAACAATACAAAGATTTAATGAATTGAAGAGTTGGTTCTTTAAAATAATAAATAAACTTTAGCCAACTTTATCAAGAAAAGGAAAGAAAAAATGCAAATTCATGCAATGAACAATGGAAAGGGTGAAATTACTATAGATCCTGTGGAAATTCATTTAATTAATACCTACTTTGAAAATCTTTACTTGCACACACTGAAAACAGGAAATGGACAGATTCCTAGAAGCATATGAATTAATGAACTAACTCAAGAAGATACAAAAATTTTGAATAACCCAATATCAGTTACTAAAATTACAAATGTAATAAAAAACTTATCAATAAAAAAAGCCTATGTCCTGATGGATTCACAGTTGAATTCTAAAATAAATTTAGAGAAGAATTAATGCCAACACTTCTCAAATTCATTAATGAAATTGAAAGGGAGCAGTTCTCCCCAACTCATTCTTGGAGGCAGGTATTACTCTGATACCAAAACCAGAGAAAGACCCAACCAAAAAGGAGAACTATAAGTCAGTCTTTATAATGAACATGGTTGCAATAATTTCAATAAGAGAGTAGCAAACAGAATGCAGAAAATCATCAAGAAGATTATACACCATGGCCAAGTGAGATTCATCCCAGGAATGCAGGGATGGTTCAATATACACAAATCATTAATTTTTTATTTTAAAGAGGATAAAGTCAAGGAAAATAAAACAGAATAAAATCAATAAAAATAAATCAGAAAAAGTAATACAGGACTTCCAAACCTTATGAAATCAACAATAGTTACCATAATGCCTTTGTTGTCTTCAAATGGCTACAGATACCACTTTGGACATATTAAAAATCAAACAGAACAGAATAGAAACAATAAAAACAAAACAATGAGTGCAGTGAAGGACATCAAAATAAGCCAGTAGCAAATACATAATGGCTTCCAAAACATGTCTTGCTATCTTTTATTTAAAGAAAAAAAAAGCATAATGAAAAAGGGTAGAAATAATACAGAATTTAAAAAAATAACACTAAGAAATCAATAGATGATAAATTACATATTGTCATCTTAGAAATAGTTGTACAAGTCACAAAATTAAAGCATGAAAAGTGGAAAATCAAACAATGAGAGTGAAAACTGTTCTGTTCAATGACCCCCCAAAAACTTAGTAATATGGTTATCTTACACACTTAAACATACATGTAGTTATATCCTTTAGAGCACTTTCCTTCCCTTTCTTTTTTACAATAGCTAGAATACATTTTGGATCTTATTACTCCTACAGTTTCTATTATTTTTACACTAGAGAGACGATGTGATATTTACAAATATGATTCTTATTTATTTCAGTTATGAAGATATTCTCAAGTTGCCTCCACTTATCTATAAAGGCCTCAAGATCATCCTTTTTTATAGCTGAGTAATATTCTATTGTATAAAAATACCACATCTTTTTCATCCACTCTGTGGTTGATAGGCATTTTGGTTGTTTCCAAGATTTAGCTATCACAAATAGTGCTGCTATAAACATGGGTGCACATGTATCACTGTGACATGACCTTTTCAGCTTTTCTGGGAAAATACTAAGAAGGGGAATAGCTGGATTGGATGGAGCTTCCAATCCTAGTCTTCTGAGGAATCTCCATACAGATTTCCAAAGTGGCTGCACCAGTCTACACTCCCACCAACAGGGGACAAGTGTTCCTTTTTCCCTGTAGCCTCGCCAACATTTGTTAGCTGTTGATTTCTTGATGGCAGCCATTCTTTCTGGAGTGAGATGAAATCTCAATGCTGTTTCAATTTGTAGTTCTTGAATGACCAGTGATAGTGAACATTTTTTCATATATTTATTTGTCATTTGTATGTCTTCATCTGAGAAATGTGTGTTTATTTCTGATGCCCATCTTTGGAAAGGGTCTTTGAATTTGGGGGGGCTGATTTTTTAAATTCTTTATATGTTTTGGATATAAATCCTTAAATCCTTTGTCTGAGGGGTTACTGGCTAAAATATTTTCCCATTCTGTGGGTTTACTTTTCACTCTGTTGGTGATTTCTTTTGAAGTGCAAAAACTTTTTGATAATATGAGGTCCCAGTTGTTGATTCTTTGAAGTGTTTCCTGTGTGGTGCGTTTTGTTCATGAATTCTCTTCCTACCTCTATGTCTCCAAGATTTCTACCTACCTTGTCTTCCAGTAGATTTAGTGTTTCCATTTTAATGTTTAGATCTTTCTTTTAAAGAGAATAAAACAAAAGAGGACAGAAAAAAGCATATCAGAACAGAACAACATAAGCAAAACAGCACTTTACAATAAGACAACCAGACATTAACAGTAGCTATCAAAATATCTATTTCTCTGCTATAGTTGAGCATAGTTTCAAATTATTGTATTTGTATTATACCAAAATAGTATAACAGTAGCTATCAAAATATCTATTTCTCTGCTATAGTTGAGCATAGTTTCAAATTATTGTATTTGTATTATACCAAAATAGTATAAAACCATTCAAAAGAATGAAAGAATTACAAGACATTCTGAACCCAATAACAGAGAATGATCAATGGCTACTATAATATCTCATTTTCAATAAAAAATTTGTTTATAATATCACATATACTAAAATCCCAATAAGACATAACATGATAGAACCGATGGTAATAGCAGAGTAGAAGCATGGTAGGACTTCTAAGCGAGATGATATTAAATCAGCAATGGCTGCCATAACATTTTGTTTTCTTCAAAACAGCTGTTCATACCATCACACGTAATAAAGTCAAACAAAACAGATTAAAACCATTCCAACTGATGAATGAAAACATTGAAAGGCTTCAAAGCAATGAAATGGGAAATCATGATTACCATAAAATCTTATATATACTTACCAACTCTCATACTAGGGAGACTATATGGTATTTACATATATGAGTTTGGTTTATTTCGCTTGTGAGTATGGTCTCAAGTTGTGTCCATTTATTTATAAATATCTCAATGTGATCACTCTTTATAGCTGAGTAGTACTCCATTGTATAAAAATACTGCATCATTTCTATCCATTCCTCAGTTGCTGGGCACTTAGGTTGTTTCGAAGATCTAGCTATTACAAATTGTGCTGCTATAAACATGGGTGCACATATATCACTGTGGTATGATGTTTTCAGTTCTTCTGGGAATATACCTAGAAGTAGAATAGCTAGGTCAAATGGGACTTCCAAACCCAGCCTGTTGAGGAATCTCCAGACTGACCTCCACAGTAGTTGCACCAGTCTACACTCCCACCAACAGTGCAGGAGAGTTCCTTTTTACCCACAGCCTCTCCAACATTTGCTGGTAGTTTTTTTTTTTTTTTTTTTTTTTAATCCTGGCCATTCTTTCTGGGCTGAGATAGAATCTCAGTGTGGTTTTAATTTGCATTTTTCTTATGACTAATGATGATGAACATATTTTCATGTATTTATTTGCCATTCGTATTTCTTCATCTGAGAGCTGTGTTTTCATTTCAGATGCCCATTTTTGGATTGGGTCTTTGATTTTTGAGGGTCTGATTTTTTTTTTTTAATTCTTTATAAGTTCTAGACAGAAGTCCTTT
>PVJX010039493.1:0-15727 GCA_004027295.1 Dolichotis patagonum
AACCGAGCTATCCTGAATTGCCAAGGAATTACCTGCACTTAGTGGTGTGAAACAAAGGCCTGAACACTGAACACCATCCAGCTATGAAACCTTGGCACCTCACTCAGAATGAGGTAGGGCCATACCCAGCATCCTCAATCAGCCTTGGACATTTAGTTAGGACATTTGGAGCCCTGTTGGTCCCCACTCAGAAGTCCCTAAGTGTCTGAGATATAGCCTGCACTAATGGGCAAGAGCCAAGGCCTGAACAATGAACCGCATCCAGCCATAAAACCTCAGTACCTTGCTTAGAACCTTATAAGGCCTCACCCAGCAAACCCAGGCAGCTGTGGAGCTTTGATGGCCCACATGGCATGAACTGAACCTCTGCATAACATAGTCCATCTAGTTGTTCAGCCTTGGTGTGCCACTCACAACCTGGTAGAGTTCCATACAGGGAGCTTCACAGTACCATGTAGGGAGTGCTGAAATCTCACCCAGAATACTTCTCACATTTTATGAGCCTTGATGTGCCACTGGGGACCTTAAAAGGCCTAATTACCTCCCCTCAACTGCACAAACTCCCCACAGTACTGAAATATTTTCACACCAAAGGGAGAAAATGAAAATTTGCATTTACCTTCTCCAGAGGAACGCAGGAAAATGACAAAAAGAAACAACAAAAGGCAATCTTAAACTTCCAGACCATCTCAAACAAGCCTAGGAGACATAGATATAGAAGAAAATGTAAGCAATACACCTGTAACATCTGAAAAGATAACAACTGAAGTAAAGAAAAAACTCCATGAATGTGTAATGGAATTCAGATAAGAAATAATCTCCCAGATAAAACAAGAAATCATAAACACAATAAAAGAAATGCTGAACGCATCTAAAGAAGACATAGTTTAAAAAATTGAGGACCATGGAAATCTTGAAGGAGCAATTTAAGAAACAAACTGAATGCATTAAGCAGATTCAGAGAGATATCCAGAAAATCAAAAATTCCAGTGAAAGTTGACAAAAAATCTCAATGATAGTGAAAATAGAATTTCAGACCTTGAAAAAAGAGTGAAGCTAGTGAACAGGAAAGAAAAGATCATTAAAAAATAATAATAATTGGAGTTTCTGGGGCGTTACTGGGATGCTGGACTGGGTCCAGCAGGTTGCAGGGCCTCAATCAACCACGTTCAGCGACCTGGCTTCAGTTCAGGAGGCAAGAACCTTGTGGAAGGACTCTGGGCTCCATTGGGCTGGCCTGGGGACAACCTTGAGAACAGCACTGTCAGCTGCTGAGTTCATATCCACACACCTAGGACAGGGGATAGTGCCCTGGGGCTCTACTGGCCACAGTTCTCCATGCCCAGCTTCTGCATCTCCATTAAGAAAGCCAAGAATCTGCAGAGGCACGGAGTTTGCCCCAGGTGAGTTTCGGGGACCTGGGGAAAGTTAGAGACCTACGTTCCAGCTTTTGAGTTTCTGGGGAGCTACTGGGACACTGGACTGTGTCCAGCAGACTGCAGGGCGTCAGTCAACCACGCTCAGCAGTTTTCTTTCAGTCCAAGAGGCAAAAACCTTGCACAAGAACTCTGGGCTCAATTGGGCTGGCCTGGGCACAGCTTGAGTCCAGGGCTGCCAGCAGTTGAGTTCAGATCCACACCCCTACGACAGGGGATTGTGCCACGGGGGTTTCTCTGGCCCCAGTTCTCCACAACCTGATTCAGCCTCCCAATTTAGGGAGACAAGTACCTGCAGAGGAGCTGAGACTGCTCCAGTAGCTGAGGGTGCAGTAGGAGATTCGCAACACACACAGAGGAAACTTTGGAACACCACTCAAAACAAGAAAATAAAGAAAAATGACAAAAGGAAAGTCCAAAAGGCAGGCTCAAAACACCAGCCCATTCCAAGAAAGCCTGGGAGCCATGTACATAGAAGAAAATAGAAGCCATACACCTGAAATGACTGAAATGATATCAACTGAAATAAAGAAGCAACTAGGAGAAACTATGGAGAAATTCAAATAAGAAATAATTGCCCAGATAAAAGAAGAAATGATAAAAGTAGTGAAGGAAATAGTGAAGATATCTAGTGAAGACACAGCTAAAAAATTAGAGGAACAAAGTAAACAGATAGAATCCCTGAATGAACACTATAAGAAACAAACAGAATGCATAAAGCAGATTCAAAGAGATATACAGGAAATCAAAAATTCTATTGAAAGCTGTAGAAACCACCTCAATGAAAGTGAAGATGGAATTTCATACCTCGAAGATAAGATTGCAGCTAGTGAACAGGAAAGGAAAGATCTTTTAAAAATATCAAAGAATCAGGAAATAACAATTCAACAGCTGCAAGATAATGCAAAGAGAAATAACATAAGATTAATAGGGATAAATTAAAAAGAATGGGACCACCCAAAGGATATCAATAGAATGTTTACAGAAGTAATAGTTGAAAACTACCCAAATATGAGAATGGAAATGGACATTTGGATTAGTGAAGCATATAGAACTCCAAATAGCCATAACCAAATTAAAACTACACCCAGACACATAATAATCACCATCCCAGAAATCCAACATAAGAATAGAATACTAAAAACTGTCAGAGAGAAAAGAGATATCAACTATAAAGCAAAACCTATCAGAATCACAGCAGACTTCTCCACACAAACCATGACATCAAGAAGAGCATGGAGTGAAGTATTTCAGATCCTAAAGGAAAATCACTTCCAACCCAGACTGACATACCTGGAAAACTGTCCTTCAAATTGGATGGAGAAATAAGATACTTCCATGACAAAGAACTGCTGAAAGACTTCATGAACACCAAACCAACCTTACACAGAATAAAGAAAGACATTCTAAATACACATAGGATAAAACCACGAAGCAAGGCAGACAATTAAATAGAATGGAAAGCTAAAGATACAACAGCAGAAAGATAACATTTCAACAATAAACCAATATAGAACAGTTATAACCATTAATGTAAATGGCCTCAACTCACCAATAAAAAGAAACAGACTGGCAGAATGGATCAAGGAACAACATCCAACCACATGCTTTCTACAAGAAACCCATCTCACCCAAAAGGAAACCCATAGACTGAAAGTCAAAGGATGAAAAACAATAATTCATGCAACAGGAAACCAAAAAAAAAAAAAAAAACCCAGAGTAGCCATCCTGTTTGAAGAGAATGTGAACTTCAAACCAAGAAGGTTCCAAAGAGATAAAGAAGGTCACTGCATAATAGTCAGGGGAAAACTTTAAGAGGAAGAGATAATAATCTTAAATATATATGCACCAAATTCCAGAGCACCCAGCTACACAGGGAAAATATTAACAGAAATGAAAACTCAAATAAGCGATAACACAATTACAACAGGAGATATTAACACACCATTGACACAGAGGGACAGATCAACTAGACAGAAAATCAGCAAAGACACAACAGAACTGAATCACAACTGTGAAAAAATGGACTAGATAGACATGGATAGATTTTTCCATCCAACAATATCAGAATATACATTCTTCTTAGAAGTACATGGGACATTCTCTAAAATAGACCATATACTAGCACAGAAAGCATGTTTAAGTAAATGCAAAAGAATTGAAATTATCCCATGCATGTTATTGGATTATAGTGCCATGAAATTAGAAATTAACAATAAAGGCAACTGCAAAAACCTCACAAAAACATGGAAACTGAGGATTACACTTGAGCAATCAGTGGGTCATGGAGGAAATTAAAGAAGAAATTAAAAAATATCTACAAGCAAAGAAAAATACAAACACAACTTACCAGATTTTATGGGATGCAATAAAAGCAGTCCTCAGAGGAAAATTTATTGCACTGAGTTCCCACATCAGGAAGACAGAATGAACACAAATAAACAACGTGATGCTACAACTCAAACATTTAGAAAAAGAAGAGCAAGCCAAGCCCAAAGCCAAAAGAACGGATGAAATTATAAAGATTAGAGCAGAAATAAATGCAATAGAGACTAAGAAAACAGTACAAAGGATCAATGAATGAAAAAGTTTGTTCTTTGAAAGAATAAATAAAATTGATAATCCCCTCCATAACTTTTTTAAAAAGAGGAAAGAAAAAACTCAAATTCATGCAATAAGTCATGAAAAAGGTGAAATTACTACAGACTCAGTGGAAATACAGAAGATCATCAACACCTATTTTGAAAACCTATACTCTCATAGGTTCTATAACACTGAAGAAATAGACAGATTCCTAGATACACATGAAGTATCAAAGCTGGATCAGGAAGATGTAAAACTGCTGAATAACCCAATTTGTATTAATGAAATTGAAAATGTAATTAAGTCCTTGCCAACAAAGAAGAGCCCAGGCCCAGATGGTATCACTGCAGAATTCTACAAGAAATACAAAGAAGACTTAATTCTGACACTCCTCAAACTCTTAAATGAAATTGAAAGGGAAGCAATTCTTCCTAAGTCATTCCTGGAAGCAAATATTATTCTAATACCAAAACCAGAGAAAGACCCAACTAAAAAATGAACTGTAGGTCAATCACCCTAATGAACATAGATGCAAAAATTCTCAATAAAATATTAGCAAACATGATACAGCCAATCATCAAGAAGATTATTCACCCCAACCAAGTGGGATTCATCCCAGGGATGCAGGGATGGTTCAACATATGTAAATCAATATATGTCATCCACCATATTAATAGAGCCAAAGGTAAGAACCCTATGATCATCTTTATAGATGCAGAAAAAGCTTTTGATAAGGTCCAACATTCATTCATGATAAGAACCTTACAGAGAATTGGAATAGATGGTCTTTACCTCAATATTATAAAGACTATCTATGACAAATCTACAGCCAGTATCAACTTAAATAGCCAAAAACATAAAGCCTTTACCTTAAAATCAGGTACAAGACAAGGATGTCCACTATCACCGCTCCTATTCAACAGAGTACTGGAAATACTAGCCAGAGCCATACTAGCCAGAGTATTAGACAAGAGAGAAATAAAAGGAGTATAGATAAGAAAAGAGGAAGTTAAATTATCATTATTTGCAGATGACATGATACTTTACATAGAAGACCCCCAAAACTCCATTGAAAAACTCCTACATATAATAAATTAATTCAGCAATGTAGCTGGATACAAAGTCAATACTCAAAAATAAATAGCATTCCTATACACTAACAAGAAAAATACTAAGAGAAAAGTAAGAGAAGCCACACCGTTCACACTAGCATCCAAAAAATCAAATACTTAGGAATTAATGTCACAAAAGAAGTAAAAGAGCTATACAAGGAAAATTATAATACCTTGAAAAAGGAAATCGAAGAGGACCTCAGAAAATGGAAAGACATCACCTGTACATAGATAGGAAGAACAAATTTTGTGAAAATGGCCATTCTCCCAATATTACTATCCAGATTCAATGCCATCCCAATCAAATACCACTAACATACCTCATAGATCTAGAGAAATTACTCCTAAAATTCATCTGGAACCAGAAGAGACCTTGAATAGAAAAGGAAATTCTAACCAGCAAATGCAAGGCAGCAGACATCGCAATTCCTGACTTGAAATAATAATACAAAGCTACACTAATAAAGTCAGTATTTTACTGGAAAAAAAACAGACCTGAAGATCAATGGAATAGATTGGAAGATACAACCACAACCACAAACCCACTCAACCACCTTATCTTTGATAAAGGGGCTAAACATGCTTGCTGGAAGAATGACAGTCTCTTCAACAAATGGTTTTAGAAAAATTGGCTATTCATATACAGAAGACTAAAACTAGACCCATGTCTATCACCATGTTATAAACTAGAATCTAAGTGGATCAAAGATCTGAATCTTAAAACAGAAGCACTAAATCTGTTGGAAAACAATGTAGGTAAAAACCTCAAAGATATAGGCATAGGTAGAGAATTCATGTACATGAATCAAACCACATGGGAAATACTTCCCAGAATCAATAACTGGGGCCACATCTTATTGAAGAGTTTCTGCATGTCAAAAGAGGTTTCTAGCAGAGTGAAAAGAAAACCCACAAATTGGGAAAAAATCTTAATGAATTGTCCCTCAGACAAAGGACTTCTGTCTAGAACTGATAAAGAATTAAAAAAAATCAGACCCTCGAAATTCAAAGACCCAATCCAAAAATGGGCATCTGATATGAATGCACAGTTCTCAATGGAAGAAATAAGAATGGCAAATAAATACATGAAAAAATGTTCGTCATCATTAGCCATTAGAGAAATGCAAATTGAAAGTACACTGAGAAAGAATGGCCAGGATAGATAAAACTACCAACAACAAGTGCTGGAGAGGCTGCGGGGGGAAAAGGAACTCTTCTGCACTGTTGGTGGGAGTGTAGACTGGTGCACCCATTGTGGAGGTCAGTCTGGAGATTCCTCAAAAAGCTGGAATTGGAAGTCCCATTTGAACCAGCTATTCTGCTTCTAGGCATATTCCCAGAAGAACTGAAAACATCATACCACAGTGAAATATGTGCACCCATATTTATAGCAGCACAATTTGTAATAGCCAGATCTCGGAAACAACCTAAGTGCCCATCAACTGAGGAATGGATTAAAAATTTGTGGTATTTTTATACAATGGAGTACTGCTCAGCTATAAAGATTGATCACATTGAGATATTTATAAATAAATGTTCACGACTTGAGACCATACTCATAAGCAAATTAAACCAAACACACATGTGTAAATTCCTTATAGTTTCCATAGTATAAGAGTTGGTAAGAGTATATAATATTTTATAGCAATCATGATTCCCAATTTCATTGCTTTGAAACCTTTCACTTTTCATTCATCATTTGGAATGGTTTTAATCTGTTTTGTTTGACTTTATTATGCATGATGGTATGAACAGTGGTTTTGAAGAAAACAAAACATTATGACAGCCATTGCTAATTTAATATCATGTTCCTTAGAAGTCCTACCATGCTTCTACTCTGCTATTATCATTGGTTCTATCATGTTGTGTCTTACTGGGATTTTATTATATGTGGTAGTATAAACAAATCTTTTTATTCAAAATAAGATATTATAGTAGCCATTGATCATAGTTATTTGGTGCAGAATGTCCTGCAATTCTTTCATTCTCTTGAACGGTTTTATACTATTGTGTTATGCTTGATATTATTGTATCTGAAACTATGCTCAACTATAGCAGAGCAAGAGATATTTTGACAGATACTGTTAATGTCTGGTTGTCTTGTTGTAAAGTGTTGTGTTGCTTATGTTGTTCTGTTCCGAACTGCTTTGTTCCACCCTCTTTTGTTTTAGTCTCTTTAAAATAAAAAAAGTAATAAGAACTGTAGGAGTAATAAAACACAAATGCATAATTGCTACTGTAAAAGAGAGAGCAAAAGAAAGTGTTCTAAAGGATATAACTGCATGTATGGTTAAGTGTGGAAGATAGATGACCATAGTACTGTTTTTGTTAGATTGTTGGGCAGAACTTTTAATAGTCTCACTGTTTGAATGTCTCCTTTGTATGCTTTAATTTTGTAACTTGAACAACTATTTCCAAGATGACAGTATGTAATTTATCAACTAAGGATTTCTTAGTGGGTTTTTTTGTTGTTGTTGTTGTTCTTTTATTTTTTGTCTTTGGAATTCTGTATTGTTGCTAACCTTTTTTCTGTTTTGTTTGGTTGTTTTTTTTTCTTTCTAAATAAAATTTTTTTAAAATAACAAGAATTTGGAAATAACAATTCAACAGTGTCAAGATGATGCAGAGAAAAACAGTATAAGATTGATAGGTGTCAGTGAAAAAGGTGACAGCACAACTGATAAAAAACTATTTATAGTATAAATTATTTAGAATAATCATACTCAAAATTTTCTCAAACATGGAAAAGGAAACTGATATACAGATAAGAGAAGCATATAGAAATACAATTTGCCATAACCAAAATAAATCAGATAAATAATAATCACTTTCATAGAAATTCAACATAGGAACAGGATATTAAAAGCTGTTAGAGACAAGAGATAGACCACCTATAAAGAAAAGCCAATCAGAATCATATCAGATATCTAAACCCAAAGAATCAAGGCAAAAAGAGCATGGAGTGAAATATTTCAAATCATAAAGTGTAAGAACTTCCAACCCAGACTTATGTAACCTGCAAAACTGTCCTTCAAAACTTATAGAGAAGTAAAATACTTCCATGACAAAGAACAGCTGAAGAACTTCAAAACCATCAAACCAACACTACAAAGAATGTTGAAAGATATTCTAGACAGACAAAAAGTTAACTACAACTTCAAGTACACCAACAGAGAAAACCACTAAGCAAGGCAAACAATTAAATAGAGGAGAAAGGGAAAAAACTAGAGGCAGAAAGATAACATGACAAAAACAAATCAAAATATATCACTTAAAACCATTGATGTAAATGACCTCAATTCACAATATAAAAGAAACAAACTAGCAGAATGGACAAGAAACAACATTCAACCACGTGATGTATACAACAAAACCATGTAATTCAAAAGGAAATTCATAGACTGAAAATCAAACGTTGGAAACAATACTTAATGCAACAGGAACCCCCACAAAAAAGAGGTAGCTATTATGTTTGCAGACAATGTGAACTTCAAATCAAGAATGATCAAAAGAGATAAAGATGGTAACTACATACTAGTTAGGTGAAAAATTCAAGAGGAAGAGGTACTAATCAAATATATATAAACCAAACAGGGGAGCACCCCACTATATAAAACAAATGTTAATAAAAATGAAAAATCAAATAAGCAATAACACAATAATAATGGGAGAACTTAACACCACACTGACAGAAAGAGATAGATCAATGAGGCAGAAAATCAGCAAAGAAATAACATAACTGGATCAAAATTGTGAACAAATAGACTTACTTGACATGTACAGAGGGTTCCACACAAAAACATCAGAATATACATTCTTCTAAGCAGTGCATGGGACATTCTCTAAAATAGACCATATACTAGCCCATGTAACATGTTTAGTAAATGCAAAAGAATCAAAATTATGTCTTCTATATTATCTGATCATACTGCCCCTAAACTAGAAGCTAATGACAAAGGAAACTGCAAATGCTTCATAAACACATGAAAATTAAATAATACACTCCTGATCAATCATTGTTTCTCAGAGGAAATTAAGGAAGAAATTAAACAATATCTACAAACAAATGGAAATACAAATAAAATTTATAGGAACCAGTGTGAGTCAATGAAAACTGTCCTCAGAGGGAAATTTATTGCAGTGGAATCTCACATCACGAAAACAGGAGGAACACAAATAAAAAAAATTGATGTTACACATCAAACATCAAGAAAAAGCAGAGCAAGTCAAGTCCAAAATCAAAAGAAGGGAGGAAAATATAGAGATCAGAGCAGAAATTTATGCAATAGAGACTAAGAAAACAATACAAAAAATTAATGAGTCAAGGAGTTGGTTCTTTGAAAAAATAAATAAAATTGATAAGCCACTAGCCACCTTTATAAACAAAAGGCAATAAAAAACTCAAATTTATGCAATAAAGAATGAAAAGTTTGAAATCACTAGAGATCTTGTGGAAATACAGAACATCATTAATACCTCCTTTGCAAACCTTTACTCTGCTAAATTTGATAACACAGAAAAAATGGTCATCTGAATTTTCAAAGCTGCATCAAAAGTTGTAAAACTGCTGAAAAGCCTAATTTCAATTAATTAAACTGAAAATGTAAATAAAACCTTACCAACAAAGAAAAGTCCAGATCCCAAAGGACCTACTGCTAAATGATATGAGAAATTCAAGGAAGAATTAATTTCAACTTTCCTCAAACTCTCCAATGAAATTTAAAGAGAATCAATTCACCCTAAGTCACTCCTGGAAGCAAGTATAACTCTAGTACCAAAATCAAGGAATCAACCCAACCAAAAAAGAGAACAAAAAGCCAATCTCCCTATCATACTTAGACATGAAAACTTTGAATAAAACACTGGCAAACAGAATGTGATAAATTATCAAGAACATCATACACCACGACCAAGTGGGATTCATCCCAGGAATGCAGTGATATCCCAATATATGCAAATCAATATGTAACAACAGCAATAGAGCCAAAGACAAGAGTCACATGATGATTTCAATTAATGCAGAAAAATCTCTTGATAAGTTCTAACACTCATTCATGATAAAACTCCAACAAAAACTGGAAAAGATGGTCTTGACCTCAATGTGATAAAATTTATCTATGACAAGCTAACTGCCAGCATCACATTAAATGGTCAAAAACTGAATGCTTTTACTCTAAAATCAGAAACAAGATATGGACGTCTATTATTACCACTCCTATTCAATATATTTCTGGAAATATTAGCCAAAGCAATTGGAGAAGAGAGAGAAATAAAAGGAATAATGATAGGAAAAGATGCAGTTAAATTATCATTATTTGCAAATGACATAATACAGTTCGTAGGAGACTCCCAAAATTCCATTGAAAGACTTCTAGTAAAATAACAAAGTGCAGTAATGTAGCTTGATATAAAGTCAATGTTCAAAAATTAATAGCGTTGTTCTACAAAAACAACGAACTGATTGAGAGAAAAATAAGAGAAGGCAAACCCTTCACAATAGCATTCAAGAAAATGAATCACTTATGAATCAGTCTAACAAAGGAAGTAAAAGATCTATGCAGGAAAAATTGCAATATTCTGAAAAAAGTAATTACAGAAGATCTCAGAAAATGGGAAGACATTCTTACTTCATGGATAGGAAAAATAAACGCTATGAAAGTGACCATTCTTCCAAAGATGTTACACAGATTTAATGCAATTCTGATCAAAATACCATTAACATGCCTCATAGATATAGAAAAATCGTTCCTATAATTCATCTGGAACCAGGAGTGACCTAGAATAGCAAAAGCAATTCTGAGCAACAAAAGCAAGGAAGAAGACATCATAACCCTTGACTTGAAGTTATATTAGAAAGCTACTGTGATAAAATCAACATGGTAGTAGAAAAAAAACAGACCTGAAGATCAATGGAATATATTAGAAGATATGATCACAAGTAAAAACACACTCCACAATCTTATTTGTATGTACACACTTAAGATAGCTAAGATGATTGTGCTACTAATTCTATTAGTTCCTGACACAAAACAGTTAACATTCATAGTATTAGATCAATTTTTCATGTTTATATCTGGTAATTTGAGTAACTCTTTTGAAGATAACTACGCAAAATAACAACCTTAATTATATTCCTACCATCCAGTTTTGAAAGCCAATGTTGTCATTGTTTTTGGCTCTTCATTGTTGTTATTTATGTGACTCTTTTGTTTCTTGTTTCATATAATTTGTTTTACCTTGTTTCATTTTCTCCTCTAAGACAGACAGTATTTGTGTACAGTTATAGGTTTATACATGGCTAGAGCTTCTTCTAAAGAGTTTACAAGAATTCATTTTACTATGTGTGATGGTATGAACAGCTAGTTTGAAGAAAAGGAGACATTGGGTACCCGAGTCTCTCAGACCCGCAGAGTGTCCTGGGCTGTTTGGATTGAAAGTCTGCGCAGACCTGCATCTCGGCGTGACTGTTTGGGACTGGTAGGCCCACCCTTCATCTGCAAGGAACTGCCTGGAGACCAGCATCTGGGCCAGGTCTTTTTGGGTCCAAAGCCCTGCCCTTCACCCCCATGAAGTCTACCAGAAAGCAGCATCGGACCCGCAAGTGGCCCGGGCTGTTTGGATTGGGAATATTGTGGAAACTGTCATCTTGGCCAGGTCTGTTTGGGACCAGGAACTTTTCAGAAACCAACATTCTGGCCTGATTCTTTGGGACCTGTAGGCCCACGCTTCACTCGCAGAGAACCTCCTGGAGACCTGCCTGAGAAAAAGCACAGTGGCCTGGCCTGCCTGAGATTCCACAGGCTCAGGGGTGGCCACACCCATCATTTGCCTTACAACTTAGGGAGTCAGGAGCCCACAGAGGGGAGTTAGGACCCTGTGAGGAAGCCAAGATCCTTTGGGGGAGCCACTACCCCTCCAGGAACTGAGCATGTAAGAGGTAATTCGCCACACATGCAGAGAAAGTTTGGAACACCGCATTAAGTAACGAAATATAGAAAAATGACAAAAGGAAAGACCAAAAGGCAGGCTCAAAGACCTAGCCCACCCCAAGAAAGCTTAGAAGCTGTGTACATAGAAGAAAAAAGAATCCATACACCTGAAATGTCTGAAATGATATCAAATGAAATAAATATGCAAAAAGGGAAAGCTATGGAGAAATTCAAACCAGAAATACTTGCCCAGGTAAAAGAAGAATTGAAAAAAACACTGAAAGAATTAGTGAATGCATCTAGTGAAAACACAGATAAAAAATTACAGGAACAAAGCAAACAGATAGAATCCCTCAAAGAACAATATAAGAAACAAACAGAATGCATAAAGCAGATTCAAAGAGACATACAGGAAATGAAATATTCTATTGAAAGCTGTAAAAACCGCCTCAATGAAAGTGAAGATAGAATTTCAGGCCGCGAAGATAAGATTGCAGCCAGTGAGCAGGAAAGACAAGATCTTTTAAAAATAACAAAGAATCAGGAAATAACAATTCAACACCTGCAAGATGATGCAAAGAAAAATACCATAAAATTAATAGGGATAAATGAAAAAGAAGGGGACAGCCCAAATGATATCAAGAGGATATTTACAGAAGTAATAGCTGAAAACTTCCCAAACATGAGAAGAGAAACAGATATCTGTATAAGTGAAGCATATAGAACTCCAAACAGCCATAACCAAAATAAAACTACACCCAGACACATAATAATCAGCATCCCAGAAATCCAAAATAAGAATAGAATACTAAAAACTGTCAGAGAGAAAAGAGATATCACCTATAAAGGAAAACCTACCAGAATCACGGCAGACTTCTCAACACAAACAATGAAATCAAGAAGAGCATGGAGCGAAGTATTTCAGATCCTAAAGGAAAACCACTTCCAACCCAGACTGACTTACCCTGCAAAACTGTCCTTCAAAATGGATGGAGAAATAAGATACTTCCATGACAAAGAACAGCTGAAGAACTTCATGAACACCAAACCAATCCTACAAAGAATACTGAAAGACATTCTAGATACACACGGGAGAAAACCACCAAGCAAGGCAGAAAATTAAACAGAATGGAAAGCTAAAGACACAACAGCAGTAAGATAACATGTCAACAATAAACCAATATATAACAGTTACAACTATTAATGTAAATGGCCTCAACTCACCAATCAAAAGAAACAGACTGGCACAATGGATCAAGAAAAAACATATAACCATATGCTGGCTACAAGAAACCCATCTAACCAAAAAGGACACCCATAGACTGAAAGTCAAGGGATGGAAAATAATACTTCATGCAACAGGAAACCAAAAAAAAGCAGGAATAGCAATCCTGTATGCAGACAATGTGAATTTCAAACCAAGAATGATCCAAAGAGATAGAGAAACTCACTACATACTAGTTAGGGGAAAACTTCAAGAGGAAGAGATAACAATCTTAAATATATATGCACCAAATTCCAGAGCACCCAGCTATATAAAGCAAATACTAACAGAAATGAAAAATCAAATAAGCAATAATACAACTATAACAGGAGACTTTAACACACCATTGACCCAAAGGGACAGATCAACTAGACAGAAAATCAGCAAAGACATAACAGAACTGAATCACACCAGTGAACAAATGGACTTGATAGATGTATACAGAGTGTTCCATCCAACAACATCAGAATCCACCTTCTTCTCAAGAGTACATGGGACATTCTCTAAAATAGACCATATACTAGCCCAAAGAACATATTTAACTAAATGCAAAAGAATTGAAATTATCCCATGCATGTTATCGGATCATAGTGCTGTGAAACTAGAAATTAATGATAAAAGAAATTGCAAAAAAAATACAAACACATGGAAACTGAATAATACACTCCTGAGCAATCAGTGGGTCACAGAGGAAATTAAAGAAGAATTTAAACAATATTTACAAGTCAATGAAAATACAGCACAACTTACCAGATTTTGTGGGATGCAATGAAAGCAGTCCTCAGAGGAAAATTTGTTGCATTGAGTTCCCACATCAGGAAGACAGAACAAACACAAATAAACAACCTGATGTTACAACTCAAACATCTAGAAAAAGAAGAGCAAGCCAAGCCCAAAGCCAAAAGAAGGGAGGAAATTATAAAGATTAAAGCAGAAATTAATGCAATAGAGAGAAAGAAAGCAGTACAAAGGATCAATGAATCAAAGAGTTGGTTCTTTGAAAGAATAAATAAAATTGATAAGCCCCTGGCCAACCTTATTAAAAAAGGGAAAGAAAAAACTCAAATTCATGCAATAAGAAATGAAAAAGGTGAAATTACTACAGACTCAGTGGAAATACAGAAGATCATCAAAACCTACTTTGAAAACCTCTACTCTAATAGGTTCGATAAAACTGAAGAAATAGACAAATTCCTAGATACATGTGAACTATCAAAGCTGGATCAGGAAGATGTAAAACTGCTGAATAACCCAATTTGTATTAATGAAATTGAAAATGTAATTGAGTCCTTACCTACAAAAAAGAGTGCAGGCCCAGATGGATTCACTGCAGAATTCTACAAGAAATATAAAGAAAACTTAACTCCAAAACTCCTGAAACACTTCAATGAAATTGAAAGGGAAGCAATTCTGCCTAAATCATTCCTGGAAGCAAATATCACTCTAGTACCAAAACCAGAGAAAGACTCAACGAAAAAAGAGAACTATAGGCCAATCTCCCTGATGAACATAGATTCAAAAATTCTCAATAAAATATTGGCAAACAGGATGCAGCAAATTATCAAGAAGATTATACACCATAACAAAGTAGGATTCATCCCAGGAATGCAGGGATGGTTCAACATATGCAAAACAATAAATGTAATCCACCATATCAATAGAGCCAAAAGCAAGAACCACATGATCATCTCTATAGATGCAGAAAAAGCTTTTGATAAAGTCCAACACTCATTCATGATAAGAACCTTACAGATAATTGCAATAGAGGGTCTTTATCTCAATATGGTAAAGGCCATCTATGACAAACCAACAGCCAGCATCATATTGAATGGTCAAAAACTGAAAGCCTTTACCTTAAAATCAGGCACAAGAGAAGGATGTCCATTATCACCACTGCTATTCAACATAGTACTGGAAATACTAGCCAGAGCAATAAGACAGGAAAGAGTAATAAAAGGAGTAAAGATAGGAAAAGAGGAAGTTAAATTATCATTATTTGCAGATGACATGATCCTTTATATAGAAAACCCCCAAAACTCTATTGAAAGACTCCTAGATATAATTAACAAATTCAGCAATGTAGCCGGATACAAAGTCAATACACAAAAATCAATAGCATTTCTACACACTAAAAACAAAATTACTGAGAGAGCAATAAGAGAAACTATACCCTTTACACTAGCATCCAAAAAAATGAAATACTTAGGAATTAATCTCACAAAAGTAGTAAAAGAGCTATACAGCGAAAATTATAATACCCTGAAAAAGGAAATCGAAGAGGACCTCAGAAAATGGAAAGACATACCGTGTTCATGGATAGGAAGAACAAACATTGTAAAAATGGTCATTCTCCCAAAATTACTATACAGATTCAATGCCATCCCAATCCAAATACCACTAACA
>PVJX010039494.1:0-15723 GCA_004027295.1 Dolichotis patagonum
TGGCCTTGACCTCATGATGTAGCCCAGGTTGGCCTCAAACTCTCAGTGACCCTCCTGCCTCAGCCTCCAGAGTGCTGGGATGGCAAGCGTGCACCAACAGGCCCAGCCTAAATTCTGTTTTCTTAAGTCTATTTACTTTGGCGGTGCTATCTATTGAATTCAGCCCCTTCACACTGAGCTACATCCCTAGCACTTCAAAAAAAATTTGTTTTTTTGTTTTGAGACAGGTTCCTACTAAGTCACTAACTGTCCACACTGCACTCACACCTGCAGCCCTCCTGCCTCAGCCTCCCAGAGAGCCAGGGTCACAGCGGTATGGCCCGCTCTGCTTCTGAACGCCTCGTTCTCCCACAGGAAGCCTCTCGAAGCAGAATCTGGGGGAATCATGGTCTTGCAGTTAAAGACCTCAGCTCTAGAGCCAGACTGAGCTCAGTCCTCTTGCTCTGTGGCCGTGTGGTCTCTTAACCTCTCTGTGCTTCAGTTTCTCCGTCTGTACCGGCCCAGGGCCCACTGCTAGGACACATGGGGGACTGGGGACGTAGCTCAGCGGCACAGCGCCTGCCTGGCAAGTACAGGGTCCTGAGTTTGATTCCTGGTACCACATAAAATAAAACAATGCACATCAGGAAACAACAATAGCTGTAAGCCACTCGGCACGATGTGGGGCCCGGAGCCACTGCCCAGCTAAGGGCGCCACCCATCTCTGCAGCAGGACTTCTCAGGGAGTGCGTGAGGATTGGGGAGCCCTGAGGCCCAGCCCTCGCCAGGATCACGGGAGACGGAGTTTCCCAGAGGTCACCGGAGCGGCTGCCACAGCCTGGGCGCACAGGCAGTCACGGGCACCCAGCGGCTTCCAGGAAGGCAGATAGTAGAGGTTGGCAACTGTGTAAAACGAGACCCCTCCCCTCGTATTAAAGAACCTGTGCTCTAGAAAATTTTTTATTTTTCAGGAAACATGTTACTTACGCTAATCTATCATACGTCCAACTGCTGTCACGTTAAAAGAACACACAACCTCAGATCGTTCCTGCTGGTGTGGTGAGTGCCAGCAGGGGCTGATGGGACCTGGGACGATCTGAAGTCTCCTTTCTCCTCCTCACCGTCCCAGCCCCAGGACATCTCAGGCCAGGCCTCGGCCTGGCACCTGCCCCTGTGCCTCTGTCCCATGCCCTCCCCTCCCATGGTTCCCGATTGACCCCGAGAGGCCCTCAAGCCTGGGTGGTTTGGGGATGCGCCCCGATTTTAGAATCGGGCTGACCTGGGTCAGAACCATCATGGTCCTGGAAGAGGTGACTGGGCCTCTCTAGTGGTCAGTATAGAGCGCCAGGCTTGCCACTGGGAGCAGAAGGGCTGAGTTATGTGACCCTGTCCCTGAGCAGGCAATCAGCGTCATTACCGTAGCTCACCGTCATGCCCGGCCATCGTGTGCCCCAGCCCCTTCCCATGTGCTCAGCCGCCCCCAAGGTGGTCTCCACCGCCTGCCTCGCCACAGTCTCGCAGAAAAGGCAAAAGCTGGGTCTGCCTGGGCCTGCAAACCCCAGCTTGTCAGCATGAGAACACGCGCGCGCACACACACAAGCTCTCTGGCTCCACTCCACTCTACCCCAGAGATAACAGTGACGAATGACAACCAAGGGTCAAGCACCAGGCCTGACGGGCTCCTGTGTCCCCAGGGCTGGTGCCAAAGCAGTCTGGGCTCAAGGACACACAGGGACAGTCAGGGGCCCTGGCACGGGGCGGTGTTCACATCTGTCCTGGCCTCCGGCTGCTCTGATGTGACCGGATTCCCGGCCAGCCTGTCACCCTCCGGTCCTTCCGCAGGGAAGCCGCCCTGGCCCCTGCCCATGCCCCCCAGTCCTGCCCTGGGGTCCCCCTGCCACTCACCCGACAGTTGCTGAGCTCCTCGGCCGACAGGATGATGGTGCCACATTTCTTCCCTGGGACACCACTGGGGGACAAGAGCAAGGCATGGAAAGGCAGCCAAAGCAGAGCCCTGCGGCCTCCAGAAGCGGGCCTCCCTCCCGGCCAGCTGCTCTGCCTGGGGCCTGCGAGGACCTCCCGAGAGCCACAGCAGGCCGGCCTCTGTGCAGCCCTCCTGGGCCTCGGGGGCTGCCCCGCCCCTGCACCCGTGGCCGCGGCCGGCAGCAGAGCCCGAGAACCACGAGAGCCTCCAGACTCACCCGGAAGCTTCTGGACCAGCGGTTCTCAAAGCTTCCATCCAAAGACCACTTCTGTGGGCAAAAGACCTTGTGGGCCGCCACCCTCCCCTGCCCAGCTGATCCTGGGCCCGGGGTCCCCAACACTCCAGCCCGCTGCTGGGGCACTGCAGGAGGAAGAGGCCTGGCAGTGGGCCAGGCCCGGTGTCCTCTCCGGCACCGCCCTGGCCCCACCGGCTGGGTCTGCTCAGGGGTGACTGAGCCCGGCCCTGCAGAGGATCCCCTCTCAGCTCCACCTGGGGGACCCTGCCACCTCATCCCCTCCTCAGGCAGGCCCTTCCCCCACACCGATCTCCAAATCACCCTACTCTGATCTTTGGGACCAAGCCGGGTTGGGGGGAGGGATCCCAGGGGAGCCAAGGGTCACTAGGAGAGAGAAGAGGTTAAAGCATCACGCTGGGGTAGCCGTGATACTTGGGCTTATTACCACAGGTGCCCACACAAGCGTGACACTCGGGGACCCCAGCCTGCCGTCTGTGGAACACACTTTGAGCACCACTGCTGCAGAGGCTCCCATGGGCAGAGGCGGGGCGGGAGCCAGGGTGGGGGTGGGGCCCCCTGGAGCCTCCTCAGCCGAAGTGGTGGCAGTGCCGCTGCCCAGGTCCCCCAGGACGAAGCCCTCCAGCCCTGGCCCCTACGCCGTGGTAGTAAAGACGGACGGGGCCAGGCAGAGGCTCCACAGCAGCCTCCTCCACCCCGACTCCCCATCTGTTCCTCGCCACCTCTGAGTCCTCCTTCTATTTCTGATCTTTCTCTCCCTCCTCTCAGCCCGGCCTGCTCCCACTGCCCGCCGGCCTTCCTCCCTCAGCCCTGCTCCTCCCTGGCTGATCCCCCGCCCTGCCTGGACAAATGGAAACCGGAGGCCCCGTGCCTCCCCCAGCAGGTCTGGCAGCCGAGCAGAGCAGGCCAGGGCCCCCCGAGTCCTGACTCAGCCCACAGCCCATGGGCAAGCCTGCCGGAGGGAGGCAGCCAGGGCAGGGGACAGGCAGGGGACAGGTGGGAGGTGCCGCACACACCCAAAGCAGCCTGAGCACACTGTCAGTGCTGTGGGCAGTGTGCGGGGACTCGCCAGCCTGCTGTGGCATAGGAGGCTGCACCAGCCTGGGTGCAGAGAAGGCAGGGGGTGGGCCCCTCCTCCTCCCTGCAGTCCCAGGGCTCCTAGGGCCCCGGATGCTCCAGCTGGGCTGCCTCCTGACCAGGGCCGAGTTCGCTGGGTAGGGTCAGGACCTGGGCCCGGACTCGGCCACCCTTGGTGGAGCCGGCTGGGCGTGGGAAGACACCAGGGCCAGAGAGGCCTGCGACCTACCCGTTGGACACGGCCGGCATGGGTTTGCCCGTCCTGGAGTTCAGGCTGAAGGCTCCTATGCTGTGGAGAGAAAAGAGAGGGCCGGCTATGAGCGTAGGCCGGGGCCAGTGGCCAGAGCACCTGCCGGGCAGGAGAATTGCGCTGGGGACAGAACAGAACCGGAAGCTACAGGCTGGGGGCAGGAGGGGGTTTTCCCAGGTTATGTGATGCCAGAGGTTCTCAAAGTGGGGTCTCCAGGCCAAAAGCATCGACACCCCCTAGAAACATGTGTTCTCAGCCCCACCATTCCGACCCCAGTCAGAGGCCCTGGGCGTGGGTGTGGAACCTGTCCGTCTGCCCCTGCAGGCCCTTCTGCCTGCTGCAGGGCCAGAACCATGACTCCAGCGCCAGCCTGTGAGACAGTGAGGCTGCTGACTGACCTGGGATCTGCTGACAGTAAGCTGCACCCCACAACCAGCGGATTCACGCTGCAGTCCCGTCCTCGCTACCTCCAAATGGGGTTTAATCATGCCGGCAACTAAACCCAGACACGGAACCTCTGGGCAGGTAACAGGGCCGCCTCCTCCGTGGCGCCCCCTCCAGCCTGTCTCAGCTCTCGGTGCCCTGTAAGGCCCAGCACGCCCGCCAGCTCCAGGGAAACATCTGCCCCGCGCCCACTCCCCGCCCCAGTGTAAGGGGCGGGGTGGCGGCAGGCAAACTCAAGCCTGAGTGACTCTTGGACCCAAGAGGTCGCCAAGCGGGAACTGGGAAGACAGCCTGGATCCCCGGTGGGGGTCTCATCTCTCCTGGGCCAGGGCTACCTGGGGGGGGGGCTGCAGAAAGATCAAAAGCCACAGATGGGCCACTTCTAGGACTTAAGTAACAGGCAACAGGGCAGATGTTCTGTGCCCACCCCACCCCTACAGCTCTTTCCAAGGATGGAGAAAGAATATAAAGTCACAATTAAAAATGGTTAAGGAAGCCGGGCACGGTGGCACATGCCTGTGATCCCTGCGCTCAGGAGGCTAAGGCAGGAGGAGTACTGTGAGCTCAAGGCCAACTTGGGCTACAAAGTGGGCGCAAAGCCAACCTCAACTGCATAGTGAGACCCTGTCTCAAAAAGACCAGAAAAAAAAAAAAAAAAAAAAAAGGTTAAGGAGCCAGAGGTGGTGGCACTTGCTTGTAATCCCAGCTGCACTAGAGGCTGAGGCAGGAGGATCGTAAGTTCTAGACAAGCCCAACCAGCAAAACCCCATCTCAATAAACAAGGCCTGAGGGTGTCACTCAGCGATCCTTGGGTCTATCCTTAGTACTGCTATCATGGCTCACCCTCCACGAAGAGAAGTTTTAAAAAGAAAGTTCAGGAATGTTTGAGAGCAAGAAGCTAGCAAATATGAGTTTTATAGCCTTTTTAAAAGAGGTTCCCCAAAGCCCTTAAGCTTCAGACCTCTCCAAAGCTGAGTTTTCCGTCCTCGCTAAGTAATAGCTACTATTGCTGTTTCTGGGAACCGGAGAGGGAGCTTCTCAGGGTCAGAGACCTTCCCAGGGCTCGGACAGGGCCCAGGAGAGATGCCAAACACACTGAAGCACACACACAAACGGCCACACGGACCACACTGAAGGACAGTGACCAGTGGGAATGCGGCAGGCGCAAGCAGGGGGACAAGAGAGGCCCCCGGAGCCCCGGCTGGCCCTGGCAGGCCTGGGAAGCCCCCTCAGGCTTCTCCGAGAAGCCTTGGGGTCCACACCCTGGAGCCCACGCAGCGCAGCAGCTGTGCCCCCGAAGCACCTCGAATCCTACCACGCAGACCGATGGAGTCAGGGTGGGACGGGGGGGCCCACGCGAGCCACAGATAACCTGGGGGCGCTGTGTCAGTCCAGTCGCGGGTTCAAACCCAAGCCCTCCACCTGCTGGCTGTGCGCTTTGGGCAGGTCGCTTGTCTTCCCTGGCTTTAGTTTCTTTTTCCATACAAAAATGTCAGGAACAGGCCAGGACTTCTCAGGGGCGTGGAGTCTCCTGTTCTTGACTGCCCTGCCGATGCCCACCATGCTTGGCAGCTGCCCCACCCCTACCCTCCAAGGGCCCTCAGCAAGGTGGGCAGGAAGTTGCCCCATTCCCGGGCAGGCAGCTGGACAGGACACTCCTCCTCCTCCCGCCGCACACTTACGTGAGGGGCTTCTCCAGGCGGCTCCCCGAGGACCCCACAATCTCTCCAAGGGTGCAGAAGGCTTGGCCCAGGAAATCCTGCAAACCCAGGGCAGAGATAAGGCCGGTGTCACCTCCTTTGCTCGTGGCCATGCCCCCACCCCAGCGCTGGGCCCTGGTAGGGTCTGAGTGGAAAAGACAGCTTCCAGCACACACAGCCGCGCGCGGCCCAAGGCCGAGCCAGAGACTCGTTTAAGAAATGTTCTGAGCTGGGCACGGTGGTGCACACCCGTGATCCCACCACTCAGGAGGATGAGGCAGGAGGATCGTTGAGAGTTCAAAACCAGCCTGGGCTACAAAGTGACCACCGTTCAAGGCTGGCCTGAATTGCATAATGAGACCTTGTCTCAAAAAAGGTGAAAAACAAATATGCTGGACATGACAGGGTAGTGGTGGGGCAGGCCCAGGAGGACTCACGTGTTTGGATAAATCGGGGCTCTTGGAGTCCACGTCGTACCTGCAGGGAACACAGACACACGTGAAGGCAGGAGGGACGTCCTGCCAGGCCCCGCCTGGGTCCCTGAGGACAGTCAGGGCCCTTCTGGGCGGATGGCTGAGAGGCACAGGAGATGCCTCCAGGGTAAAGAGGTGAGAAATCGGGTCCCATGGCAATGCCTCACCACGTGTGCCCCTTGCACCTCGAGGAAAACCCCAAAACCCAAACAGATGGGCACTGCTGCTCGCCCTCCATGCCCTCCCCACACCCGACCCAAGGCTCCGCTCTGGGCAGCTCAGGACCTAGCCCTGGGCCTCCCCCTCTCACTCACCTTACCCAGGCTGCCCGCCTGCCCTGGGCCTGGGCACTCGCCACGGAGGGAGGCGCTGGCACACTCACCTCAGCGGCAGGTGGGCTGACCCTGCGAGTCTGCTCCTCCCTCACCTGGCGCAGTCTGCCCACCTGGTACTGCCTGCTCCCCTGCTGCCGCTCTTGCACCACCCCACCTGGCAGCTCCACCCACCCATGACCCTCTCTGCACCCCAACAGCCATTCTAGGCCCTCGAGGGTGCTGTCTGGAGCGCCTCCCCCTGGGAGATGTCACCGGGCACCGTCTCTGTGTGGCTGCCACATTCCCTTGGCCTCAGCTCACACGGTCCCAAGTCCCTGGCTCAACAGCGCTTCCCACATCTCCTCAAGCCACAAAGCGCCCTCCCTCCTGCCCTGCCCTACCTCCCACTCCTCCCCAGTGACACCTCCAGAAACGACAGCCCCCCCTGCCTGATCCACAGGTCTGAGTGCCCACCCACCCAGTTTACTGCAGGAGGGGCTTTGCCCTCTTCCTCACGGGTGCACAGGTCCCTGGGGGACACACAGGGGACCCCAGAACATCCCGTGACAGAATGAGGCCAGCAGGTGCCCTTTGGGCACAGAGGACAGAAAGGCACCCTAGACACAGCCAGGGTTGCCCCAAGATAGCTTCTCAGGGCCACACCCAGAGCCGGCCCCAGGCAGCTTCCCTAACCCCGCTTTCACCAGAGCCCAAAGGGGAGCGATGCCCTGGTTTCCTCTCCTCCACTCCCTTCCACGAGGGACTTTGGCTCATTGTCACCTCTATCCCGCCTGCTCCAACCAGGCCAGGCGCAGGATGCCTGCTCCCCGCAAGGCCCGGCTCCCGCTCCCCTGGCAGGACCCCCTCCACTCACAGATCAAAGCGGAGGTTCTGCTTCTCCTCGAAGAAGTAGTCCACGATGAACTTGCGCACGAAGTCTGGGTTCAGCGTGTTGTCGATGACCTCAGTGCGCCCAAACTGCAAGAGCATGCGGTTATGGGGGACCCTGCCTCCAGGGCTCCCGTCCCTGTCCCCTCGGACCAAGGGGCCCAGGTGTGAGCTCCTCCGACCTCCCCACCCGCCTCCTCCTCCCTCACCCGAGCTCCACTCCTGTCCACAAAGCCCTTCCCAGCCTGTGCCCAGCCCATGTCCTTCACAGTCTCCCCTCTCCAACAGTGACCATGTCCCCATCCCCCCAAGGCCAGTGTTGAAATCACCTCCGGGGGACCTGGGAAGCTGTCCCTGCCCGGCTGACCTCCCTGGAGAGGACCAGGGCCCGGCACACCGTCATGGCAGCCTGGGGGCCTGGGCCAGAGGCCCAGCAAGGCTGCCCCAGGCCCTGACCCTGCTGCGGAAGCCACAATTCTGCGGCATCAGCCCTGAGTGACTAGCGCTGACGCTGAACGTGCCTGGTGTGGGTTCGAGCCCAATTCTGGGCACGGCGGACACTCGATATCTCAGTCACACAAAGTTCCCCGGAGGATCCCAGGCAAGTCGAGCTGTTAACGTACCGACCGGACCTCACTCCGGGGCCCCTGCTCAGTAGACCTGCAGCAAGGCCTGGGAATCTGCATCTTACAGACGTGATGCTGCGTGTGGCGTGTGGCGGGCTGAAGGAATGACGCCTGAGGAGGAAGGATGGCCTGCAGCACGAGCTCAGGGCCACGGTCCCAACAGAACACGGAGACGACTCGTCCTGCTTACTTCTGACCTGTCACTTCAGGGGACGCCTTTTGTTTGCTTTTGGTCTTTTGAGACAGGGCCTCACTACGCAGCCCACGCTGACCTTAATCTCACAGGGATCCTCCCGCCTCAGCCTCCCAAGTGCTGGGGTTACAGGTGTGCGCCACAATGCCAGGCATGAACCCGATTTTCTAAGCCAGACGGTATGCTTGGTATTGAGCGATGCAGATAAACAGAACAACCACCCCGGGAGTCCTCCCCACGGGGGTACAGCTTGGAAACAAGCAGACACAGACAGCTCTTGGGCCCACACAGCGGCACCCAGAGGCACCAGGCAGGGTCCCTGCTCGAGACTGCAGCTGAGACTTCACCCTCAGGGGAGCTCGAAGATGCTGGCGTGGACAAGAAAGAAGTGGGTACGCAGTGCTGTGCTCCAGGTCGGAAATGTGCCCGCAAGGTCTGCTGTGCGCGAAGGCAAGTCACCGTGCGGAAGGTGACTGTGTCCTGGGGTGCTACCCTCATTATCTGATGGCCTCAGAATCCGATTACTTAGAGATGGAGCCAGGTGAGCCCAGGTGAAGGGGTCGGGTAATGGGATACATCTTTGGGGACCGTATCTTGGCCCTGACCCTTCTTCTCTGGTCCTTCCCCTTTCTCTCTGCTTCCTGGCCACCATGAGGCCAGCAGCTGCCCTCCACCACACCCTTCCACCATGTCGTTTCTGCCTCACCGCAGGCCTGAGGCAATGGGGCCAGTCAACCATGGACTGGACCCTCCGCAACCGTGGGCGGGATGAGCCTTTCCCCGCTAAGCTGTCTCCCTCGGGTACTGTATCCCACCATGGAAGTGCACAGCACACCAAGCGTCCTTCCCCACACACGTGTGCAGCCGTCTGGCTCCACAGGGGTCTGCAGTTTCATTATCTCCAAGTTCCTCCTCAACTCTGGAAACGGGCAGCGATGCTCGCCTGTAGAGATGCAAGTGCAATCTGCACAGTGGAACGCAATGGGTTATTACCCTGCAGATGTCGACAAACCCACGGGTAACTTTATTTCTGAATTCCCACTGCTTGTAAGTGTGTGTGTTGTTTAAATCATTTCAGCTGGTTCCATCTCATTTGTTAACAAGTTAGACAAATCTTGTCATAGATTCATTTTATGCTTGTATGGGGGTCACAGTTCGTCTTTTTAAAAATCATTTAATGGGTGCTTTTAAAAAATACTTATGCTTGCTGAGCATGGTGATGCATGTCTATAATCCCAGCACTCGGGAAGCTGAGGCAGGAGGGTTGCTGCATATTCAAGGCCTGTCTGGGCTACATAATGAGACTCTATCTCAAAAAAACAAACAAACAAACAAAAAAACAAACAAAAAACTTATGCTCACCCCCACTAGAGACAAATTAAATTCAAAACTCAGCAGGAAGGCCCAAACAGTAACACTTTGCGGGGTGGGGGGGTACCAGGAATCAAACTCAGGGCCTCGCACTTGCCAGGCAGGTACTTGTGCCGCTGAGCTACATCCCCAGCCCAAGACTGTGCTTCTTTAAATTCCCCTCGGTGGCTCTAAAGCGCAGATGGAGTTGAGAACTAGGAATGAAGGAGAACAGACAGGAGGAATGCAGAAAACATTTACTGAGCCTCTACCGCACGCTCCAGTCAGACGCATCCTCAGTCCTCTTAGTCAAGTCTGTCAAACACCCTGAGGGTTGTTACCCATTTCGCAGGAGAGGAACCAGGAATCAGCAGAGCTCAGTACCTTAGCCAAGGCCACACGGCCAGGCAGCCCACAGCCCAGTCTGTTTCTACTTCATCCAACTACAGGCGGTCATCAGACATGAAAATTAAATAAGGACGAGGCCTGAGGGCGGGAGGTAGCTCAGCAGCACGACGCCAGCCTGCGGAGGCCCAGGGTTCGATTCCCAGCACCAAAAAAGAAAAAAAAAAAAAAAAAAAAAAAACGGAAAAGAAACACCAACATTTATGGTCATCCCACTGGTGCAAGGCGATGGGGAGGTCACCCTGTCTCCCCAACACACTGTGGCCACCTTACAGGGTGTCACCCTGTTCCAAGCATCCCTGCATTTGCCTCCAATTAGAAATTAAGAATTTTAACACCTGCAGCCTTCAGACAAAAGAGAATTTCCCCCAATGGCTTTCTTGCGGAATATTCAGGTAAACACCCAGGATTCGAAGCGGAGTCCTCCCTGTCCCCCTCCCCCTCTACGCACCACCCCCACCCCCAGTGAGAACAACCCCGAAGCAGGGCCCAGACCGACACCCCGACACCCCAAACCACCCAGCCCGGGCTCCCAGGAAAGCGCCGTCAGGGTGCCCCTTCCAAGATGGCACTGGACGCTTCCACTGCGGGGAATTCTCTGGAGGCGCATCTGCCTGGGAAGAAGATGGGGTTCCCCTGGAAACAGGAGAGGGGGGCGCTTTAAGCGCCTTCTGAGCGTCTCCTGCGAAGTGAGCTGCGGGCCAGCCGGATGGCTGATCCTCAGAGGGAATTAACACGAGCACATCAACAACTGCAAAACCTGCAAGCCAGGGACTTCCGGGACGCTTTATGGCCGTCGTTACCTGCACTAAGGACAAAGGGGAAAGGTGCCAGGATGCGGATTTCAAATCTAAGAAGCCACGAGGTCCCTGTCAAGCCCTATTTACTACACACCCGTGAACGATGCCAAGACGCCGAGGACGGATGCTGAGGAAAACAATTACTTTGGCTACTGCATTTCACTCTCCATAGAATTAGGGGGTTTCGGGCCAGAAGGGACACAGAGAGGAAGGGTCAGTGCCCGAGCTGGGCAGGCACATGAGGGCTGCCATCTAACTGCCCTGCAGGAGGCGAATCCTGCCCGGAAGAAGGGGCAGGGTCAACCCCTCACTACAGGAGCCAGCGTCACCCTGCCAGCTCCCTGAAGTGTCTGTCCCCCGCCTTCCCATCCAGTCAGATAGGAGGGACTTGCTTGGTTCCCAGCGGACTGGTGTGGAGCACAGACCCCCAAACACCCCTCGGCTGTCCCAGGAGCCCAGGGAACCCAGAGAATTGCTAGCGCAGGCTGCGGTGTGGACCCCGGGGAGGAGGAGGAGCAAGAGACTGGGGAGATGAAGGGGACACCCCCAAGCCCAAGAGCTGGCACAACCTGCTGGGACAGACAGCACAAAGGGAAAAGCTGACCGGGAATGAGGCTGCCCCCCTTCTGAAAGGCTGGCTTCTCCCTGGCAACAAACCCAGAGGAAAACGCTGACACGCCACAGAAGACACTCCTGCGGGCTCCGAAGCCGCTATGACTAAGCCGTAAGAATATCAATTAAGCCGCACAATTACACATCACCAGCTCCAGGCAGACCCTCCGAGGGGAGGCAGGAATTAAGTAGCAACCAGGGGCTCTGCCCGCCCTCAAGCTGGCATTTACAGGGCCAGGTGGGAGCTGTCAGGCCACAAGCCCTCCGGCACCTGCAAGGCTGGGATGGAGAACCCAGGCCAGGCAGGCAAGGCCACCCTGATCTGCATGCCCCCACCACGAGGCTAGAGGGACAGCTCCCAGGACATCAGCTTCCAGACCCCCACAGGGGTTGTCGGGGTGGCACCCGCGCTGCCCACTGCCGAGGGTAGCTTCCTCCCGCAGCCTCACCTGGTCCCCGGCCCTGAGGTCACCATCTGACCGCTGCAGGCACTGGCAGAGGGTGCTGGGGAGACGCCCTCGTGTTTCTCCCCAGGCCTGCGGGGACCCCGCGCCTCCAGCAGCAGGCTCGGCCACTGACCCTGTGGCTCGGGGTGAGAACAGCTCCCCGCTACAGTGAGTCTCTGGGGCCACCTAGTCCCTGCAGTCTTCCTGGGTCTCAGCCCGCCTGGGAAAGGAACCCTGCATGAACGCCTCCCGCTTAAACCTCCCGAGCAGGGTCCTCCTTCCTGCGGACACTCTGACCCACGCACCGCCTTCCTCACAAACACCTGCACGCAGACGACGCCCAACTCGCCAACTGCAAACCAAGGACAGAACCTGCCCCCCCCATTCTGCTCAGATCCACGAGGTGACATTTGTGTCACCAAGAAAGTGTGACCCTCACGCGTGCTGTCAGGATGCCCATGTCCCATGACAGCCTTCTGGGACAGAGGATCCCAGTGCTGCTGTTTCACTAAGATGCTGCCTCTAAGGGGCTCAGTCGGTGGGGACATTGCGGACGTCCCCGGTCACCTACACAGGTGGCAGCTGAAGGAGGTGGGGTTCAACCTCCAACTCTGCTACTCCCTGCTGGTGTGACCTTGGCTAACTCCCTTCGCCTCTCTGTACCTCAGTTTTCTCTTCTACGAGCGGGAATAACAAGGTTTCCATGCTTCCTACTATGGACTTGCAGGACTGGAAGCATAATCGTCCTGTTCTTCTTTTCTCAGGGGGAGGGGGCAGTAACTACAGATTGAACCAAGGGCTTTTACGCTGAAATACAGCCCTGACCATTGTTTTGTTTTTTATTTTGAGACAGTCTCACCAAGTTGCCCCAGGCCAGCCTGGAACTTGGTATCCTCAGGCCTCAGCCTCCTGAGTAGCTGGGCTCCTAGGCCTGCACCGCCACACCCGGCTGTACTCACTGCTTCTTTCTCAAGGCCAAACTCTGGCCCAGCCACCCAGGAAGTGTGTGTCCCCCCCACTGTCTGAACTCACCCCCCCACTGGGTCCCTAAAAGCCCCAGGCCCTGTTTTCTCTCCGGACAGCCACTGTGTGCAGGGTGAGGCGGGCGGGGGATGCAGTGCCAGCTTTGGGGCCCTGGGTTCCCACACACCGGAGCCCACTGCTCCTGCCTGCCCGGCAAGGACCGGGGACCACCGGCTGTCGGCACTGGTGACAGCCTTCCCGGAGCCACACTATGTGCCCAGCACTGTGTTTTCAAGGGGCAAATTCATTTCATCTTCGTAACAACCCAACGGGGCAAAACTCCTGCCACCCCCATCTCACAGGCGGGTAAACTGAGCAGAGGCCCAAGGTTACACGGCCAGTGAAGACGTGCAACGGGATTTAAACTCTGCCAGCGTAGCTTGAGATCAATGAGGGGAGGGGATGACACCGTCACCAACCAAGGCGGGGATGATACTGTGAAGGAAGAAGCTGTCATGTCCAATCTTGGGCTCCCGCTTCAATTTGCTAAGCTCCAGCCTGACCCCTGCTCCTGCAGCGCCCTCCGCCCCCCCCCCCCGCCTCCGTGGCCACCCCTGTAGTGGGCTGGGTGGTTCTGCAGGTCAGGTCTGCAGGGGGTGGGGGTCCTGGCTTCAGCCCCCCCTACACAGAGCCCTGGACCCTCCTGTGAGTCTGACCTAGATCTAAAGACCCTAGAGCTGGTTGGGGAGTTCCGAGCAGGGCTCCCGCTGCAGCGGGGTGTGGGGAAGCGGCCCAGCCGGGCGGCACCTGATGCCGGCTCTCCGGCAGCTGTCCACACCTCTGGCTCAGGTGCCTTCCTCCCACAGCAACTCCTCCCTCTCCTTCCGCTGCGTGTCGTGACTCCTCATCCTCACAACGCCTCCACAGGGCAGGGTCTCCTCTGTGACCTCAAGATAAGACATGGAGCACCCCAGGATGCCCCCCGAGCATGGCGCCAGGAGGGCAGGAGGGCCGGGCTCCCAGCAGCCATGAGGTCACAGCGTCCTGTGGCACTGGTGTGGCTTCTGCGAGTGGGCGGCTCTCTGCGAGCCTGAATAATCAATCTGAAGGGCCCCTGATGTCTACAAACCACAGCTGGAGCTGCCGAGACCCCCCCAGCTGCAGAGAGCCCCCCACCCCGAGGCTGTGGTGGCCTGGTCAGGGGGAGGCCAGGCCGGAGCTGCCCGCCCTTCCCGGTGAGGGCTCTGTAACCTCACACATTACTGACGGCCTTGTAGCCGGGGACTCTAAAAGCCTTGCGGCAGGGGCCTGCAGCGTTCACCGGGATTAAAACGAGAGGCCAGCAGGCTGTGTGGACCCCGCAGACACAGGCGTGGGTGCATTTCCTGCCCCCGTCCTGGAGCCTGGCCACCATCTCAGGCCTGCAAAGCTCTCGATGGTGTTCACCAGCGGTGCCCGCTCCCACCATGTGCAGCAAGGGGAACCAGGCCAGGACAGTGCCAAGGGCTCCCCTACCTCACAGGGAGCGTGACACCAAGGGGGACCCGAGCCAGGGCGGAGACCTCCCCTCCAAAGCCGGCCAGGCCAGGGCAGGATGCCTCTGCGGCCCAGCAGTGGTCTAGGAATTGTCACCAGGCTGCTCGTGCAAGACTTCTTGCCACTAATTAGCCACCGTTTCAGAAATCTGTTAAATGGGCCCAGCTCCTGGGGAATCACTCTCCTAACAAGGAGTTTGGCAGCCTCCAAGCGAGCAAAGCAGTGGCCACATCCCCACCCCGGGGTGGGGCTGAGATCAGGGGGCGGGGCCACACAGCCCCGCCTCAAGGGCAGCCACGCCTCCAGGAAGCCCTCCTGGCTTGCCTCAGAGTCTGCTCCCCAGGGTGGTCCCAGCTCCCAGGAACCCTTCGTTTCTGGTGCAGGGCTGCTTAGAGGGGTCATTAGGAGCTTTCTACGTGCCAGGCGCCTCACAGCAAGCAGCGCATTTCACCGTCACGGCAGGCGGTCTCGCAAGCGGAAGTACTCACCCAAGAGCCCGCTGGGCAGTGGCCAGCAGTTTGGCACTGCGCTTCAGAGCCCACGCTCGGAACAGCTGAGCCACGACTGCAGTGCACACCTGGACGCTAACACCAGAGAGTAAATGTCGGGCCGCCCAGGGACTAGCCCGGTGCCTTGGGCCTACTAGAAACGCAAACACCTTCTTGGGCTGCTAAGACACAGCACAGACGTAGACAGGGGAAGGGGGTGGGGGAGGCAGGAGACGCACATCTTCGTGGTTGGACAGGAAAGTCCACTTTGAGCCAGGTGCAGCGGCCCACACCTGTAACCCCAGCACTCAGGAGGCTGAGACAGGAGGCTCACTGAAAGTTCGAGGCCAACCTGGCTGGACACTGTCTCCAAAAAATAAAACAAATGAAAAAGCCCACTTAAAAAAGTAAGTGTCCTGGCCAGGGATGAGGGCTCAGAAGAGCACCTGTGTGTCCCCTGCTGAGCTGCTGGTGAGGCAAGGACCCCAAGGTGTCACACCTCCCTTTCCCATAGCACGGCAGGGCCTCGGGGGACAGTGAAGGCCTCTGCGGTGGGTGCTGTACATGGGAGTGGGTCCCCTGGGGGGACAGGACAGTCTCCCCTCAGCTCTGTGTGACAGTACTGTGACAGTAACATTTACTAACATGGAGCACGGCTAGGCCCTGTGTTAAAGTGTGCATTCGGGTCCCCACCTCGGTGAGCTGCATCCAGATCCCAATTTATCAATTAAAAAAATAATAAACAGAATCCCAGCGCTCGGGAGGATTATGCAAGTTCAAGACCAGCCTGAACCACACAGTGAGACCGTCTCAAACATCAAACCAAACCAAACGCCCTAAGCCGCAGATTGTGGGAGGTGCCCACTGGGTCCTCAAAGCAAAGCTGTGGCCCCGGACCGACGGAACCATGGCCCTGAGAGCTCTGTGGCTAGAGAGAGGCCT
>PVJX010039495.1:0-15725 GCA_004027295.1 Dolichotis patagonum
AGGTGTTGATGATCTTCTGTATTTCCACAGAGTCTGTAGTAATTTCACCTTTTTCATTTCTTATTGCATGAATTTGAGTTTTTTCTTTCCTTTTCTAAATAAGGTTGTCCAGGGGCTTATCAATTTTATTTATTCTTTCAAAGAACCAACTCTTTGATTCATTGATCTTTTGTACTGTTTTCTTAGTCTCTATTGCATTAATTTCTGCTCTAATCTTTATAATTTCCTCCCTACTTTTGGCTTTGGGTTTAACTAGCTCTTCTTTTTCTAGATGTTTGAGTTGTATCATCAGCTTGTTTATTTGTGTTCATTCTGTCTTCCTGATGTGGGAACTCAGTGCAATAAATTTTCCTCTGAAGTCTGCTTTTATTGCATCCCACAGATTCTGCTAAGTTGTGTTTGTATTTTCATTTGCTTGTAGATATTGTTTAATTTCCTCTTTAATTTCCTGTGAGACCCACTGATTTTTCAAGAGTGTATTGCTCAGTTATTATGTGTTTCAGAGGTTTGGTAGTTGTTTTTATCATTAATTTCTAATTTCATCACACTATGATCCGATAGCATACATGGGATAATTTCAATTATTTTGCATTTACTTAAATATTTCTGTGGGCTAGTATATGGTCTATTTCAAAGAATGTCCCATGTACTGCTGATAAGAATGCATATTCTGATGTTGTCAGATGGAAAACTCTATATACATCTATCAAGTCCATTTGTTCATAGGTATCATTCAGTTCTGTTTTTTCTTTGCTGATTTTCTGCCTCGATGATCTGTCCCTCTTTCAACAGTGTGTTAAAATCTCCTGTTATAATTGTGTTATTATTTATTTGACTTTTCATTTGTGTTAATATTTGCTTTGTATAGCTGGGTGCTCTCGAATTTGGTGCATATATTTTAAGATTGTTATCTCTTCCTCTTGAAGTTTTACCCTAACTAGTATGTAGTGACCTTATTTATCTCTTTTGATCATTCTGGTTTTAAGTTCACATAGCCTGCAAACAGGATTGCTACTCCTGCTTTTTTTTTGGTTTGCTGTTGTGTGAAGTACTGTTTTCCATCCTTTGAGTTTCAGTCTATGCATTTCCTTTTGGGTAAGATGGTTTTCTTGTAGACATCATATGGTTGGATGTTGTTTCTTGATCCATTCTGCCAGTCTGTTTCTTTTGATTGGTGAGTTGAGGCCATTTACATTAATGGTTATAACTGTTATATATTGGTTTATTGTTGACATGTTATCTTTCTGCTGTTGTATCTTTAGCTTTCCATTCTATTTAATTCTCTACCTTGCTTGGTGGGTTTATCCTGTATGTATCCAGAATATCTTTCAATATTCTTTGTAGGGTTGGTTTTTTGGTCATGAAATTTTTCAGCTGTTCTTTGTCATGGAAGTATCTTATTTCTCCATCCATTTTGAAGGACAGTTTTTCAGAGTACATCAATCTGGGTTGGAAGTGGTTTTCTTTTAGGATCTGAAATACTTCACTCCATGCTCTTCTTGATTTCATTGTTTGTGTTGAGAAGTCTTCTGTGATTCTGATTGGTTTTCCTTTATAGTTGATCTGTGTTTTCTCTGTAACAGCTTTTAGTATTCTGTTCTTATTGTAGGTTTCTGGGATGGTGATTATTATGTGTCTGGGCATAATTTTATTTTGGTTATGGCTTTTTGGAGTTCTATATACTTCACTAATCCAAATGTCAGTTTCCATTCTCATTTTTGGGAAGTTTTCAGATATTACTTCTGTAAATATCCTCTTGATATCCTTTTGGCTGTTTCCTTCTTTTTCATTTATCCCTATTAATCTTATGTTATTTTTCTTTGCATTGTCTTGCAGCTGTTGGATTGTTATTTCCTGACTCTTTGTTATTTTTGAAAGATCTTTCCTTTCCTATTCACTAGGTGTGATCTTATCTTCGAGGTCTGAAATTCTATCTTCACTTTCATTGAGGTGGTTTTTCCAACTTTCAATAGAATTTTTGATTTCCTGTATATCTCTTTGAGTCTGCTTTATGCATTCTCTTTGTTTCTTATAGTGTTCATTCAGGGATTCTGTTTGCTATGTTCCTCTAATATTTTAGCTGTGTCTTCACTAGATATGTTCACTATTTCTTTCACTACTTTTATCATTTCTTCTTTTACCTGGGCAATTATTTATCATTTGAATTTCTCCATAGTTTCCCCTAGTTGCTTCTTTATTTCAGTTGGTATCATTTCAGTCATTTCAGGTGTATGGCTTCTATTTTCTTCTATGTACATGGCTTCCAGGCTTTCTTGAGATGGGATGGTGATTTGTGCCTCCCTTTTGATCTTTCCTTTTGTAATTTTTCTTTATTTCCTAAGTTTGAATGGTGTTCCAAAGCTTCCTTTGGGTTTGTTGCAAATCTCCTCTTGCACCCTCAGCTACTGGAGCAGTCTCAGCTCCTCTGCAGTACTTGGCCCCCTAAATTTAGAGGCAGAATCAGGGTGTGGAGAATTGGGGCCACAGAAACCCCTGGGGCACAATCCCCTGTCCTAGGGAATGTGGATATGAACTCAGCAGCTTGCAGTGCTTGTTGTAAGCTCTGTCCAGGCCAGCCCAATTGATCCCATAGTCCTCGAGCAAGGTTCCTGCCTCCTGACCTGAAACAAGGCCACTGAGCATAGTTGACTGATTCCCTGCAATCTGCTGGACCCAGTGCAGTGTCCCGGTAGCTCCCTAGAAACTCAAAAGCCAGAATGTAGGTCTCCAAGTTTCCCCAGGTCACTGGAAATCACCTGGGACAAACTCCACCCCTCTGCAGATTGTTGGCTCTCTTAATTGAGATGCAGAACCTGGGCGTGGATAACTGGTCCCCAAAGAGCTCCTGGCTTACAATCCCCTGTCCTAGAGGTATGGATATGAACTCTGCAAGGGGCAGTTCTTATTGCAAGCCATTCCCAGGCCAGCCCATTTGAGCCCATAGTCCTTGAGCAAGGTTGCTGCCTCCTGGACTGAAACAAGGCTATGGAGCATGGCTGACTGAGGCCCTGCAATCTGCTGGACCCAGTCCAGCATCCCAGTAGCTTCCCAGGAACTCAAAAGCCAGAATGTAGATCTCCAACTCTCCCCAGGTGACCGGAACTCACCCCAGGCAACCTCCAACTCTCTGTAGACTCCTGGCTCTCAACTGAGTTGCAGAAGCTGGGTGTGGATAATTGGGCATGGCAGAGCCCCTGGGGCACAATCCCCTGTCCTAGGGGTGTGGATCGGATGAGTATTTTAAACTAAGTCCAAGATCTTTTATTTATCCTCTTGCAAAGTTACATGTTTTCTTCTTCCTTGCAGTTTGGATTAATTTCTACTCTGAAAGAACATGTGTTTAAAAAAGGATTGCTGTGACCTGCTCAGTCAGCAAGGTCATGCGAGAGAGTGATGGGAGATTAAGAAAAAATCTAGATGCATAATAAAAATAAAGCTGGGGCTCGGTAGGATTTGAACTCTCTGATGGAGAGACAGTGACAACTAAGCAAACTTTGCATCTTTATACAGAATAAAAATGAGGGAAGCGTGCAATGGGGTCAAAAGTGTAAGATTGTAGTGTTTTGCTGAGTACACTGAAAGTGAAACATACTCATAGCTATCTGTGCTGCAGGTAACATAGAGAAATGGCATGGCAAGACATCTGTTGGACTGGTTTTACATTATTCCTGAGGATTTCACCAACCTTCAGCTAGGTCACAGATCAGCCACTCCCTACAAAACATAGTTGCACAGATTTACTTTTCCATAGAATTAAACTTGGTTACTATCTTCTCTCTAACATTTTTCACAGTGCAGATCCATCAAATGACATGTGATTTTTGGAATGTGAATCATGTGTCTTATACAAAAGACATATAATGGATATGCTCAGATACTTGTTTTTTTATTTAAAAAAGAGAAAATCAGAAAAGAACAAAAAGTAAAAGGCATAAACAACAACAACAAGCTCAGAAAAATGTCAATATAGGTTTTTACAACAGAGTGAAAGAAATTTAACCATGGTTGTTATATTGCATATTTTTCTTCTCTTTTTCTTTTTCAAAGAAATAAAAATTAAAGAGAATAGAAAAGCAGAAGAGGGTAGAGCAATACTGAATTCAAGACATTCAAAAGAAAAAAATTTCTCATTATAGAATCACTAGTTGATACATTTATTGTCATCTCAAAAAATAGTTGCCAAAGTTACAAAATCAAAGCATAAATAGTGGCTAGACACTCAAACTTTGACAGCACAAATCTTTCTGTTCAATGATCCAACAGAAATTCAGTAATATGGTCAACTATCTTACACACTATTCATTTCATTGTACTCTTTAGAGCATTTTCCTTCTTTTTCACTTTCACAGTATCTATCATACTCTTTGGATCAAGGTATTGGGTCAGTTTTTGTTATTTTTCACACTAGAGAGATAATGTGATATTTACTCATGTGAGTCCTGTTTATTTCACTAAAGAGGATATTTTCAAGTTGGCTCCATTTACCTGTAAAGGTTGCAAGATCATCACTTTTTATGGCTGAGTAGTGTTCCATTGTATAAAAATACCACATTTTGTCATGCACTCTGCAGTTGATGGGCATTTTGGTTGTTTCCAAGATTTAGCTATCACAAATTGTACTGCTATGAACATAGGTGTACAGATATCTCTGTGACCTGATGTTTTTAATTTTTTTGGGAAAATACCCAGGAGGGGAAAAGCTGGATTGAATGCAACTTCCAAACCTAGGTTTTTGAGGAATCTCCATACTAACTTCCACAGTGATTGTACCAGTCTGCACTCCTACCAATAGTGGAGGAGTGTTCTTTTTTCCCATAGCCTCACCAGTATTTGTTATCATGTGATTTCTTGATGGCAGCCATTCTTTTGGTGGTGAGATGAAATCTCAATGCTGTTTTAATTTTCATTTCTCGAATGACCAGTGATGCTGAGTATTTCTTCATGTATTTATTTGCCATTTGTATATCTTCATCTGAGAACTGTGTGTTCATCTCAGAAACCCATTTTTGGAAAAGGTCTTTCAATATGGAGGGCTTGATTTTTTCAATTCTTTATATGTTTTGGATATCAGTCCTTTGTCTGAGGGATTGTTGGCTAAGATTCTTTCCCATTCTGTGTTTTCTTTTCACTTTGTTGATTATTTCTTTTGAAGTGCAAAAACTTTTTAGTAATATGAGATCCCAGTTGTTGAGTCTTTGAAGTATTTCCAATGCAGTTTGCATTTTATTCATGAATTCTCTCTCTAACCCTAAGTCTCCAATGTTTTTGCCTAGTTTTTCTTCCAGTATATTTAGTGTTTCTGTTTAATATTTAGATCCTTGATCCATTTTGACTTGAGTTTAATGTATGGTGAATGGCATGGGTCTATTTTCAGTCTTTGGCATATGGAAAGTGAGTTTTTCCAACACCATTTATTAAAGAGGCTATCTTTTTTCCAGTGAAAACGTTTAGCCCATTTGTCAAATATCAGGTGGCTGAGTATATTTGTGGTAGTGTTTGCATCTTCTAATCTGTTCCATCGATCCTCAGGTCTATTTCTTTGCTAGTACCACACTGATTTTATCACTGTAGCTTTGTAGTATAGTTTCAAATCAGGGATTGAGATGCCTCCTGTATTGCTTTTGTTGTTCAGAATTGCCTTTGCTATACTAGGTTTCTTCTGTTTCTTGATGAATTTTAGGAATGTTTTTTTCTAGATCTGTAAAGTATGTTGATAGTATTTTGATTAGTATTGCATTGAATCTGTATAACAGTTTTGGGAGTATGGCCATTTTCACAGTGTTGATTCTTCCTAACCAAGTGCATTTCTAATATCCATTTTCTAATATCCTTTTCAATCTCCTTTTTTAGGGTTGTATAATTTTCAGTATATAGATCTTTTATGTTCTTGGTTAGGTGGATTCCTAAGTACCTCTTTTTTTTTAGATGCTATTGTGAAAGCTGATATTTCCATTATTTCTCTCTTGGTGAGTTTCTTGCTTGTGTACAGGAATGCTACTGATTTTTGAGTGTTGACTTTGTATCCAGCTACACTGTAGAATTTGTTTATTACCTCTAGTATTTTTCCAATGACGTTTTTGGGGTCCTCTATGTAGAGGATCATGTCATCTGCAAATAATGGTAATTTAAATTCTTATGCTATTTTTATTCCTTTTATTTCTCCCTCTTTTTTGATTGCTCTGGCTAGTATTTCTAGAACTATATTGAATAGGAGTGGTGCTAGTGGACATCCTTGTCTTGTTCCTGATTTTAGAGTGAAGGCTTTCTTTTTTTGTTCCTTTAGTGTAATGTTGGGTGTTGGGTTGTCATAAATGGACTTTATGAAAATGAGATACATACCATCTATTCTGAGTTTCTGTAGGGTTTTTTTTTTTATCATGAATGGGTGTTGGACTTTATCAAAAGCTTTTTCTGCATCTATTGAAATGATCATGTGATTTTTATTTTTGGCTCTGTTGATGTGGTGTATTACATTTATTGATTTGCATATGTTTAACCATCCCTGCATTCCTGGAATAAATCCCACTTTTTCATGGTGTATAATCTTCTTGATGATTTGCTGCATTCTATTTGCCCATATCTTATTGAGAATTTTGCATCAATGTTCATTAGTGAGATTGGTCTGTAGTTCTCCTTTTTGATTGGGTCTTTTTCTGGTTTTGATATCATGATAATACTTGCCTCCAAGAATGATTTAGGCAGAACTGCTTTTGTTTCAATTTCATTGATGAGGTTAAAGAGTGTTGGCATTAAGTCTTCTCTAAATTTCTTATAGAATTCAGCTGTGAATTCATCAGGACCTGGGCTTTTCTTTGTTGGTAAATTTTTAATAACACTTTTGATTTCAGTAGCTGATATTGGGTTATTCAAAATTGTTATATCTTCGTGATTGAGCTTTAGTAGATCATATGTTTCTAGAAATCTGTCTATTTGCTCTGTGTTTTCCACCCTATGTGAGTAGAGATTTTCAAAGTAGATGTTCATAATCTTTTGAATTTCCATGAGATTTGTAGTAATTTCCATGTTTTCAGTCCTTATTGCATGGATTTGTGTTTTTTTGTTCTTTTTCTTGATAAGGGTGTCTAGAGGTTTATCAATTTTGTTTATCCTCTCCAAAAACCAGCTCTTTGATTCATTAATTCTTTGCATTTTTTGTTTCATTTGCATTAATTTCTGCTCTAATATTAACAATTTCCTCTCTTCTATGAGCTTTGAGTTTGACTTGCTTGACTAGCTTGAGATGTAGCATTATGTTATTTATTTGTGCTCATTTCATTTTCTTGATATGACTATGTATTGCTATCAATTTTCTCTTAGAACTGCTTTCATTTTATCCCACTGGTTACAGTATGATGTGTCTGCATTTTCATTATATTTTAGGTATTGATTTATTTCTTCTTTCATTTCATCTGTAACCCACTGGTTGTTCAGAAGGTTGTTATTTAGTTTCCATGTATTTAAGCAGGTTTTGTAGCTTTTTGTGCCACTGATTTCCAATTTTAGTGCACTATAATCAGATAGTATGCATTGGATAATTTCACTCTTTGCATTTACTTAAGAATGTTTTATGAGCTATTATATGGTCTATTTTAGAGGATGTTCCATGTGCAGCTGAGAAGAATGTGTATTGTGGTGTGTTTGGGTGGAACACTCTGTAAACATTCATTAAGTCCAGTCATTCACAGGTATGATTCAGTTCTGTTATTTCTTTGCTGACTTTTTGTGTAGTTGATCTATCTCTTTGTGACAGTGGGGTGTTAAGGTCTCGTATTACAATTGTGTTCTTGTATAATTGGTTTTTTATGTCCACTAGTATTTGTCTTATACAGTTGGGTGCTCTTGTATTTGGTGCATATATATTTATAATTGTTAGTTCTTCCTCTTGTAGTTTTACACTTACAAGTATGTAGTGGCCTTCTTTATCTCTTTTAATCTTTTTAGGTTTGAAGTTCACTTTGTCTGCAAACAAAATAGCTACCTCTCCTTTTTTCTGGGTTCCTGTTGCCTGGAATACTGTTTTCCATCCTTTAAGTTTTAGTCTATGAGTTTGCTTTTGTGTCAGATGTGTTTCTTGGATACAGCATATTGTGTGGTCCTGTTTCTTGATCAATTCCATCAACCTGCTTCTTTTGACAGGTGAATTAATCCCATTTACATTTATGGTTATTACTGATATGTTTTGACTTGACTTTGACATATCATATTCCTGTGGTTGGTTTCCCACTTTTCTCTCTTGTTTAATTTCTTGTCCATGCTGGTGGTTTCTTTCTGTTGTTGCTGTGGGGATTGTGGTCATTTTTATGTCATTCTAATATACTCCTTCTAGGGTTGGTTTGGTAGATATGAATTTCTTCAGTTGTTCTTTGTCATGGAACTATCTTGGTTCTCTGTTAAATTTGAAAGACTGTTTTGCTGGGTACATCAGTCTGGGATGAAGGTTGTTTTCATTTGGGGCTTGGAATAATTCACTCCAAGCTCATCTTAACCTGAAGGGTTGTGCTGAGAAGTCTGCCATGATTCTAATAGGCTTTCCTTGATAGGTGATTTGTGTCTTTTCTCTAACAGCTCTGTTTTTATGTTGTATGCCTGAAATCTTAATTATTATATGTCTGGGTGTAGATTTATGTTGGTTATGACTATTTGGAGTTTTATATGCCTCACTTACTTGTATGTCAGATTTTTTCCCTATGTTTGGGAAATTTCCCATAATTACTTCTGTGACTAGCTTCATTAAGTCCTTTGCATTATCTCCTGCCTCCTGCCTGATACCTACTAGCCTTACATTGTTTCTCTTGGCCTCATCTTGAAGCTGTTGGATTGTCATTTTGTGCTGGTTTGTTGTTTTTATAAGTTCTAACTTTTCCTGGTTGCTAACTGCAATGCTATCTTCAAGGTCTGAAATTCTATCTTCAGCTTCAATTAAATGTTTTTTCCAGCTTTTCAAAAGAGTTTTTTGTTTCTTGGATATCTCTTTGAAACTGTTTCTTGGATTCTGCTTGTTTTCTACCTTGTTCATTCAAGGTTTCAACCAATTTCCCATGCTCCTGTATTTTTTTGTCTATTTCTTTCCTACTTATGTTGCTCAAATTCTTTACTAATGTTGTTACTTCTGTCTTTATCTAAGTCATTACTTCTAATTTGATTTCCACTATAGCCTCATGGAGTTGTTTCTTTACCTCATTTGCTATCTTTTCAGAGATTTCTGTTGTATGACTTTTAAAGTCCTCCATTTCTCTGTCATCTGTTCTTGCACCCGATGAACTAGATGTTTGAGATTGTACCTTGGTTTTTCACTTTATCATTTTCACCTTCTGGGCCAATATCTGCTTATTTAGTCCCAATAGTCACAACCGTCATCAGTATACCTCCTAGGGTCCTACTCTGTGGTTGATCCCCCCCCCCCAGTTTTTGGGTGCATAGTGACCAAAACCTTCCAGGGTATGCTGTCTGGGTGAGGGACCACCAAGTCTCCCTTTGAACCAGCACCATCAATCTCCCTCAATTCAATGATTCTGCATGACACTGTGGTGTTGTCAGTTGGAGTACTGGGCACGCACACCCAGCAGCACAAGCAGGGGTGGAGTTGGTGGTCTCCTTTGCACTGTGCCTTCCTCTGAGCTGGTATAATGGTAGTGAGGAGGCCGGAGGTATGCTGGCCAGCTCAGCAGCATGAGCCGGGGCGGGGCTGGGACACTTCCTCCATGTGGCGCCTTTGTCTATGCTCTGGCACTGGGGGAAGGCAGCAGCAGGCAAGCATGCCCAGCAATGCGAGCCAGGGGCAGAGACGGTGGTCTCCTCCACACTGTGCAATCCTCCGAGCTGGTAAGGTGGTGGCGAGAATTCAGATATCTGAATATCAGTAAACACTGGAATGGACTGTATGAGAGTGGATGAGCATTTTTAAAAGAAATAAGTGACACAGAGCCTAGTTCCTCCTATCATGGTTATCAAGATCCCATTGAAAGGCACTTCAGGAAGGCCTGAAACCCAATCCCTCTCATAGCAGCTACTGGAATCCAGATGAAAAGCAGCATGAGAAGATACAGAGGCCAGTGGAACATCAACCACATAGCTGAGTCACCAACCAAGATACACAGATGAGACTAGTGGCATGAAATTGTCAGAATCAAAGGTAACATAACAAGCCAACAGGTGGGACCAGAAACCAGCAACCAGCAGAGGAAGAAGCCAGGACTTGATAACCAGCTCAACTAGATGAATTCAGGTATCTGATACCTCCCATCACATCGCAGGACTAGCAATCAGTGTGAAAAGAATCCAAAATTTGGAAAAAGAAATAATTATTTAAAAAAAAGAAAGAGTCAAAAGAAATTACATAAAGAAAACTATTTTCAGAAATAATAGCTGAAAATTTTGTAAGTGTAGGAAAAGTATTTGACATATATATAGATAAATGAATCACATAGAATTCCAATTATACATAGTCAAAATAATTGTATATCCAGACATACAATAATCAAATACATAAATATTCAGAACAAAAACAGAATGTTAAAGCCATTAGAATAAAGAAACAGATCACCTATAAAGCAAATCCCATCAGAATCTTGGCATACATCTCAACAAAAATCCTCAATTCAAGAAGACATTAGAGTGAAATATTTCAAGTCTTGAAAGAAAACAAATTGTAACCCAGAATAATGTAACCTGTAAAACTATTGTTCAGATTTCATGGAGAAATTAGATACTTCCATGACAAAGAACACCTGAAGCAATTAATGATCACCAAGCTAACCCTACAAAGGGTACTGAAAGATACTCTTGACAGAGGTAAAATGACCACAATTCCAGGAACAACTACAGATAGAAGTCACCAGGCAGAGCAAGTAATTAAACAGGGGAAAGTAGGGAACCAACAGCAGGAAAATAACAATTCACCAATCAAAAGAAACAGACTGGCAGAATGGATCAAAAAACAAGATCCAACAATATAGTATATAGAAGAAACACATTTAACTCAGAGTGAAACTAACAAACTAAAAGTGAAAGCTTGGAAAAATATACTCCATGCAATGAGAACCCAGAAAAAAAAAACAAGAGTATCTATCCTGTTTACAGATAATATGAACTTCAAACTAAGAATGATCAACAGAGTTAAAGAAGTTCAATGCATACTTGTTTGGTGAAAAATTCTAGAGAATGAGATAACAATCATAAATGTTATGCAACAAACATGGAAGCACCCAAGTATACAAGACAAATCTTATTATATATGAAAAATCAAGAAAAAACACAATTTTAACAGGGGTTCTTAATACCCCTTTGTCACAAAAAGATAGGTCAACTAGACAAAAAGTCAGCAAAAAATAGCAGAATTATACCAAACCTGTGAACAAATGGATTTAGTAGACATTTACAGAGTATTCCACCTAATGCTATTCTTCCTATCTGCACACAGGATGTTATCTAAAATAAACTGTATATTAGGCAATAGAATATGTGTAAATAAATGCAAAGGAAGTATTGCATATTATCTGACCATAGTGCAAAAAATTGGAAAATAATGGCAAAATAAACTATGAAAACTCCATAAACATATGGAAACTAAACAACATCTTCCTGAAAAATCAGTGGGCCATAGAAGACATACTATACATTGAAGACCCTGAAACTTCTCCCCAAAGACTTCTAAAATTATAGCCAAACTGAGTAGCACAAGGAGTATATGGTCAACATTCAAAAATCAGTAGCATTCCTGTAACAAACAGCAAACTCACTGAAAAAGAAATGAGGGAAGAAACATCTTTCACAATAGCATCCCAAAAATGAAATACTTAGGAATCAGTCTAAGAAAGGAAAATTGCAGTACCCCTGAAAGAGGAGATCAGAGTGTATCAGAAAATGGGAAAATATCCATTGGTCATGGATAAGAAGAACCAATTTTGTGAAAAAGTTTATAGCCCCAAAACTGTTACACAAATTTAGTGTAAAACAGATCAAAATAACATTAGTATATCTCATGGATCCTGAGAAAATATTTCTAAGATTCAGCTGGAAACTTAAGAAAGCTAGAATAGCAAAAGCAATCCTGGGCAACAAAGCAGGACAAATGGCATCACACTCCCAGACTTGAAAAATTATGACAAAACTACTGTAATAAAATCAGCTTGGTATCAGGCCTGAAGATCAATGGAACAAATTAGAAAATGCAGACACAATTACAAACAAAGTCAGCCATCTTTGGCAAAGAGATCAAGCATATTCACTTGAACAATAATAACTTCATTAAGTGGTGCTGGAAAACCTGGCTATCCACATGCCAAAATAAAACTAGATGCGTGTCTATCACCATGCATTAAACTAGAGTCAGAATGGATTAAAGACCTAAATATTAAAACAGAAATGCTAAATATACTTGAAGAGAAAATAGGTAAAAATCTCAAAGAAATATGGGTAGGCAGAGAGTTCATGAATAAAAACAAAGCTGCATGGGAAATATTTCCAAGAATAAACAATTGGGATCTAATCTTATTAAAATGTTTTTTTTTTATGTCAAAGAAATCACCACCAGAGTGAAAAGTAACCCCACAGTTTGGGAAAAAATCTTAGCCAATTGTCCCTCAGGCAAAAGACTTATATCTAGAACATATAAAGAATAAAAAAAATTCACACCCCCAAATTCAAACATCCAATCCAAAAATGAACATTTGAGATGAATATACACTTCTCAGATGAAAAAAACAAAAATGGCAAGTAAATGTATGAAAAAAATTCATTATCATTGGTCATTTGAGAAACACAAGTTAAAACAACACTGAGATTCCATCTCACCCCAGAAAGAATGGCTATCATCAAGAAATCAACCAATAACTAATGCTGGTGGAGCTGTGGTGCATGGCAGATATGAGCAAGTGTATGTTTGCCATAACCATTAAAGCAGATGGCCTCAATTCACCGATAAAAAGAAACACAGGCAGAGTGGATCAGGAGACAAGTTTCATCAATATGCTTTATAGAAGAAACACATTTAACTTAAAAGAAAATTCATAGGCTAAAATTCAAAGGAGGGAAAACAATGCTCTATCTGACAGGGAACCAGAAAAAGTAGTAGTTTGCCCATCAACTGCAAAATGGATAAGAAAGATACGACATTTCTATATAATGGAAAGCTACTCAGCTATAAAGAAGGATAGCCACAAGGCTTTTGTAGGTAAATGGATACAGCTTGAGATCATGCTCATGGGTGAAATTGTTCAGAGTCACATGGGGAACACTGTGTTGTCTCCCTAGAATAAGAAACTAAAGGAGTTAGTGGGATTCAAAATGCATAATAGATATTGTGAAAGTGAAAGTGAAAGTGAAAGATGTCTAAAAAGGGAAGACAGTGGGCATTGTTAATCTATCATCTTGTTTTGAAGTCCTGCATTGTTTTCATTGTTCCATTTTGTTTGGCTTTATTCTTTTTTTGTTGTTTGATTTTGTTCTATTTGATGGTATGGGAAGTTATTTCAAAGATAACAAAATATATTATGATAGCCATTATTGATTTCCTATTATCTGGTTTGGAAGTGCTGTATTGCTTTCATTGTTTTGTTCTACTTGATGTTATTCTACATTGTTTTGTTTGATTTTGTTATGTCTAATGGTATAGGCATCTACTTTGAAGATAACAAGTGGCATTATGGTAGCCATTGTTGTTTTCCTATTCTCTTGTTTTGAAGTTCTGTATTGCTTTCATTGTTTTGTTTTGATTGTTTTTATTTTGTTATGTTTTATTTGATTTTATTATGTCTGATGTTATGAACAGTTATTTTGAAGATAACGAGAGGCATTATTTTAGTCATTACTGATTTTCTTTTATCTTGTTTTGAAGACCTGTATCACATCTATTGTTTTGTTTTGATTGCTTCTACTCTCTGTTACTTTGCTTGGATTAATTCTCTTCAAAAGAAAAAAAAAAGAAACTCTTCTCCACTGATGGTGGGAGTGTAGACCGGTGCAACTACTATGCAAATCAGTGTAAAGATTCCTCAAAAAAGTAGAATTAGAGGTTTCATTTGACCCAACTATCCCCCTTCTAGTTATTTTCCCAGAAGAATTAAAAACATCATTCACGACAGTGATACATGTGCATCTATATGTACAGCAGCACAATTTATAATAAACAAATTTCAGAAACAACCCAATTGCCTATCAAATGAGGATGTATAAAAAAGATGTGATATCTTTATACAATGGAGTCTCAGTATGAAGAAGGATAAACAATAGGGTTTTATAGGTAAATAGATGCAACTAATGATCATACCCATAAATGAATGAAATCTTACTCACATGTGTAAACATTGTATTGTCTTTCTAGTGCAATAAAGTGAAAGAGTAAAATAATCAAAATCTATAATAGATACTGTGTAAGGATAAGGAACGTCTCAAGTGGTAAGATGAATTGGGATGGTGGAAAGGGGAAAAGAAGGAAGGGAAAAGAGAAAAAGTCATATATATATATATATATATATATATATATATATATATACACATATATGATAGTGCACAAAATTATAGTAATAATTTCTTTTAGTTCATTGAGAAGAAAAGTTTGTGCTTATACAATTAGCTCAGTTTTGCATGCCTATAGCTTATAATCTGAGTGAATTCTTTGAAGATAACAATATGAAATATACTAGCCATTGTTCATTACCTAGATATGAAATTCTACATCATTGTTTTTTTTCTCCTTAAAATAGAAAAATATTTAAAAAATATATGAAGAGCTGAGCTCATGTTCAAATTTATCAAGAATTTTCTTTTGGCTTTAGACATATAATCTTAGGAATAATGAAGAAAGTATTAAAAAATGTGTGAAGGTAGAAGCTATGAAATAGTTTCAGTAAAATCAGATTTACTTTGCAGTACTATGCTTTAACCATTTCTGGCTAGCCAGACATGTATGTAATTTACAAAAAGTTACAAATTATTAAAAGAAAGCATCATAAAATGAAGCAAATGTGGAAGTCCTCCAATGCCCACCTCAAAATACTTTCATATAAATATTCCAGAATCATACACCATTAAATATTCATTTGACAAATGGTTACTAAATTCACTTTTTTTTTATTTGAAAGAGAATAAAACAAAAGGGGGCAGTACAGAGCAGATCAGAACAGGACAAGGTAGGCAACACAGTACTTTACATTAAGTCAACTGGACATCAACAGTAGCTAACACCATATCTCTTACTCTGCTATAGTTGAGCATAGTTTCAAATACAATAATATCAAACATTACACAATAGTATAAAGCCATGCATAGAGTGAAAGAATTAGAGGGCTTGCTGAACCGAATAACATAAAATGTTCAATGGGTACTATAATATCTCACTTTTGATAAAAAAGAAAAAAATTTGTTTGAACTATCACACATATTCAAATTCCAATAAGACACAATGTGGGAGATAGAAGCAATGGTAGTAGAACAAAAAAAAGGATGGTAGGACTTCTAAGAAGGATAATATTAAATCAGCAATAGCTGTCATAATGTTTTCTTCAAAACAGCTGTTCATATCATCACATATGATATAGTCAAACAAAACAAGATAACACCATTCCAACTGATGATTTAAAACTTTGAAAGACTTCAAAGCTATGAGATGGGGCCTCATGCTTACCATAAAGTCTTATATACTCTTATCAAATCTCATATTAGGGAGATTATATGGTATTTACCCTTGTGAGTTTGGTTTATTTCACTTAAGAGAATGGTCTCAAGTC
>PVJX010039496.1:0-15723 GCA_004027295.1 Dolichotis patagonum
GGGTCCTATATGCATTACTATGCAAGAATTGTAAAAGGAAGAAATTGTAGGACTAAGTGACTTGTTTAAAAAAATATGAAACTTTCCCTTGTGAGAGGACCTCAGATCTGCATATTAACTTCACAGCTGCAGTGCTATTAATTAAATCCTTCCCTTCAACATGTAAATAGGTTTTTGATATACATCTGCAGGCAGATTCTCCTACTGTCTTTACTGCTCCCTTTAGAAGTACTTTCAGCATCACTAGAAGTCTCTGAGGCTGTTTTTTGTGCCACATTTTAAACTCATCAAGGGCACAATTAATAAGTTATTGCTGCCTCTTTCCAAGTTAAAGGAATTGAAGTCATTTTTTCCTCCTTAGGAATGCATTCAGAATGTGAATATGAAAACCTATCTCATTTGCTATATTTAAAGTTACTGAAAAATAAGTTATATTGAGAATTCAAATTCTACTCTTTTCCTTTCAAATCAATTCACCTGATGTCATGCTAGCATTTTTTTTTTTGATTACTCTAAATTTTGAAAACTTGTGGATAATATTCCTTCTAATTGACTTTTCTTGCAAATTGTATGGGTTTTATGTATTAGCTATCTTGGAGAATTTTTTATGAGTCACATTTTCATAGAAGTCTGAATGTATGTTTGTACATGACAATAAAGTAGGCATAAAGATGGATGTACTTCTATAGAGATTTATCCTATATTACCTGTCAACTTGATCAGGAGCCTTCTAAAATCTTCCAGGCAGGAGGCAGGAGAGAGACTAACTTTTTATGATTCCCTACATTGTAGAGGTAGTGTTTCTTAGCTTTTATATATTTCGTCTTTAACTCAACGGTAGCTATTACTATCTTAATTTTTTAGATAGCAGAGACTAACGTGTTCCAGCACTTAAACACTCATGGGGATGTCTGCTCTGGATAGACGCTATTATACCACATGCTTTATAACCTGAAGGGAAGCCTTCTTGCATTTGTTTCACAGTGTTATGTTTTAGCAACTACACTTTTTGACTTGTAGATATTTTGATTCTTAGAGAAATTTAGACTACTTTCTCAAGAAACAATTATCGCACCTTGTGGACCCACCCTGGGTAACACCCGTAGAGCCGTAGAGCCAAAACTAACTTGAATACCTGTGAGGAAGAGAATGAGTATTTCTTGTAAGCCATTGAGCTCTAAAAGTTGCTCATTAGACAGCAAGAGTGACCAATAAATTTTCCATGTTTAGTTTAAAAAAAAAAACCCTGAAAACTGTAAGAATGGTAAACATGGGCTTTTGTTTTTCAACTATTTTGTCACATAAATACACTGAAAAGTCTTTACCCCCAAAACCCAACTTGATGCTACTTTATAATCCAATGACGTATAGAAACCACAGTCTAAAACTAAGTTGAGTATTGCTGCAATCCTGAGTAATACTACGAATTTTTTTTATCAGAAATTTGTGCTCTGATACTATGTCTTTCTGAAGAGGTTCAAAGAGTTATTGTTTTCTCAAATTAACTAATGCATATTTTATCAACAGTAGCTGTTCTTTATATGAATACAATCAGTATATTGAACAAGGCCTGTGCCAACACAATTGAATAACTACCTAGAAAAATGTTGTCTTTCTTCTTGTGAAAACATGGCTGAGATCAATTGTTTTAAGAGAAATATTTTACCTGTATATCTAGGGTATTGTCTAGACTCATTGTATTGTAATTATGAAATTATTTTATTTCTTTGTTTAAATTCTTTCAAATCATTATCAAATCCTTTTTTCACTCCTTAATATATTGTTACAATGTCTCTAACAAAGATGATCATGAAAAATTAGTCCGGTTGTGTGACATATCTGCGGTCTTCTCCCTCACTTTAGGCTAAGTGGAGGTGAGGATTTTATGTATCTTTCTTTCCCTGGTATGGATTCCACTATGAGGCAGAAGACAGGAGGTAGCCATCATTTTTACAGAACCAGTCAAACTGGTGCTACAGGTGGGAAGGGATCTAGCGCTCCTGGCAGCTTGGTCTGTCCAGCTTCTGTAGTGTACCCCTGCTGAGAAATTTCTAAATGGCAAATTCCTCCTTAACTTTAATAAGCCAACATTTCTTTTAATAAATCTGTAATTATTTCCATGCGCAAACATTTGTAAAGCTTCTTGATCTATAACAGTAAGCTATTCTGAATAGATCACGGCTGCTGAATTTTCATTAAAGCATTATTACCAAGAAAATTTGGTGCTTCCGAGAAACCAACCTCTTATAGCTTATTTGAAAATGTTTTACTATATTTAAAAGACAGTTTACAAATGTTGCTGCAGAATTTTTAGTGCAGTCAGTTGAATGTAAGACCATTTTACAAAAGCAATGTATAAGATGCACAGAACATATGTAGATACCATTAAGGTTCAGAGTCTCTTGTGATGTTAGTTCATTTAGAAGATAAAATCTGTTTGTTGTGAAATGTCAGTTAAGTGTGCAGTCCTGGTGGTGGAGAATTTCAGGTGACATATGTAATGGTTCAAAAGATTTTAAAAACACAGGATGATAACATATAGACATGTTTTAGTTGCAATTACTTACTTTGTAAACCAAAATATTAGTGTATACCAGTGGATAGCTTACAAGAAAAATCATATCACACAGTGAAATTCTGACTGATGTAAGCCGAAGTGCCCTTCAGTAACAAAGGAGCCTAATCCATGACAATAAATAGTCAGCATTACTACCGAGTATATTTCAGAGGCAAAACACAAATCATTTCAATGTTCAGTTTCAGATTTTCCTATCTAGCTTGTTGAATGGGGGACCACAAATAATATTCATATCCAAAAAGTTCTTCTTGCACCGAGAAATATCTGTGAGTTACCGAGCTGCAATGACATGAAGAATTAGTAGTCTGAAGTTTTAGAACTAAGATGGGGTCTTGAGCACAGATATTCCTAAAATATCTGAGCATCTCTTTTGTAAATTGCCTGTATATGGCAACCACTAGAAGCCCAATATCACACCATAAACTGTCCTAGCTAAGAGCTCTGATTCCCTGTCTCAGAAAGATAAGTGGATAATACTGAGTAAGCAGAAAGTTGAAATCAAACCAAATATATAGTAACATATGTGAGAAGTGATTGGCCAGAAGAATGGCAGCAAAGATGAGAAGTGCTAAGGAACTGGCTTGATGTTTTATTATGTAAGCCTTGGCAAATGGTTTAATAATCCAACCACTGCTGTGAGATACTCTTTGGTAAACCTACCAAGGCGGTGTGTGTCCCTGGTAGGACTGTCTGATTGCTTACACAGTGTGCACTTGCCCAAGGAAGAGAGTCAGGAAACGTAAGGCACTCTATTCTCCATGTTCTGTCTGTGTACAACAGAGAACCAAAGAGAACAGTTCCTAGAGTGAAGATTTCCCAGAAGGTTGGCAGAACTGGCATTTCTCAGTACAGGCCACTGAGCAGAAGCAACAGAGGGATAGAACTAAAAGAGAGAGAATAGAGGAGAGCTCTGAGGTTTGGGCACAGAGATAAGCTTATGTTCTTTGTCCTTTGGAGAATTTCAGCACTGATTCATCTTTTTAGGAAAATACAGGAAAAGTCTAGCATTTCGTTGTGTGTAAATCAATTGGCAGCATTGTGCATGTTAAAATCAGCATGGCTATCTCACTACGCGGTACATCTATATCTGCAGGAAATGAAATCAGTGTATCAGCTTATCTGCCACGTGAATTGCAACACTATTCACAGACACAGAAGAGACAAAATTTTCCATCAACAGATGAATGGATAAAGAAAATATGACACATAGATAATGGAATATTATTCTGCTATAAAAAAGAATCAACTGCTGTCATTCAGAGAAGGGTGAATGGAACTAAAGAGTGTCATGTTTAGTGAAATAAACCAAACATGCATAGACAAATACTGAGTGTTTTCTAATATGGAAGCTAGAATATGTTGAATTCATAGACACAGAGGATAGGTTATGTATCTGTTACGTAACTCCAAACAAGGAATGTAAACATTGTGTACTGCAAACATATACTAGGAAACTAAACTAAAATAACAATTAAGTCATAAAGAACTTGCATAAAAATTAAACTTCAGTAAACATGATTTTAAAAAGGATAGTAAAGGGCTATAAAGGTGAGAGGAAGGGGAAAAAGATGAAGGTTAATAAAATCTACCAAAGTACAGATAGGAAGAAGCAATTCTCCATCAAACAGATGATGGCAGAAATTTCCAGCTATCTTTGAGTATCTCTTTCTTTGTATTCTGGTCATGAATCTAGAGAAATCCTGCTTTTGTCTGAGATGTTAGGTCTCAAAAGCTGTATTCCGCTGCCTGTGTATCAGAAAATATGTTCATCTAAGTACACTAAAGCTCTGGCAAGACTGCCTAAGAGCTAGTGAACAGAAGCAAGCCCATACATAGTGACTTAATCCATACAAATTTACTGTCTTTTTTTTTAAAGAGAAGAAACAAAACAAAACAAAACAGAATAAAGGGTGGCAACAATATAGAAGTCCAAGGAAAAAAGGAAAAGAACAACAACAAAAAAACCTAAGAGATTATTACTTGACAAATTAAATACTGACTTCTTGGAAATAGTTGTTCAAATTATGAAGATAAAACACGTAAAGTAAACATTCAAACAGTGTGTCTGTTAACAGTTCTGTTCCACGATCTGACCAAAAAAACAGCAATATGGTCATCCATCTTACCCACTCAGATATACATTCAATTATATCAAAAGGGTAAAATTAAACACAACAAAACAGAACAAAGTAGATCACAAGAAAGCAATGTAAAGGACATAAATTTCAAAACTAGACAATCGGAGATATTCACTCTCTGTGTTTTCACTCTTGTTTTCTATCAAATAGTTGTCCATATTGTCACATACAGGGAATTCAAATGAAACAACATAGTATGGAACTGATCTGAGCAGGACGAGGAGGGCGTTTCAGGTCTTCAAGACCAGACAGTTGGGAAGCCAAGAATGGCTGTCATAGTATCTCTCATTCTCTTCAAAACAGCTGTCCATACCTTCATGTGTGTTGAACTTAAACAAAACAAAGCAAGCTAAAATCACTTTGAACAAAGAATGATAGTTTTGCTGGATTTCACATCATGACATTACAGAGTCAACACTGGGTACTGTAGTGTCTCTTTTTCTTCAAAGTAGTTGTTCAACGTGTGTTATATAGTTGCTTCTTGTAAATTGTTTATAAGCTCTACACATGCATGAGTCTCTACATGTGTATGTATCCTTTCTGTACTAGAAGGAAAAACAAAACAAAGCAAGATAAAACAAAACAATTCCTAGAAAAGCATGAAGCAAAAGCATCATATATAACCGCAATAAAAGGTGATCTACAATGGTTACCATGATGTCTCAGCAGTATATAACAACATTAATAAAAACAAAGCATTGGAGACATTATAAGACTTCAAACGCAAGTAATAATCAAACCAGAGTGGGTATCTTAGTGAATCTTGTCATCTTCAGTGCAGTTGCCTATACTCTTAGACTTGATGCTATCCATCACAACAGATTTAAATAAAATCAGTCAATACAAAGTAGCAATCTAACAACCCAGATTCAAAATTTACTGTCTTATGTCTCCAGCTCAGAAATTTGACCTGGATCTCACTGAGCTAAGTGTGAACACCAGCAGGGCTATGTTCTTTTTGGGAAGATGGAGAGGAGAATCTGTGTCCTGTCTTTGACCAGCTTTGAGGCTGCTCATGTGCGTGGCTCATGAACTCCATTCTCCATCTTCAGAGCCAGCATTGACGGCCAAGCACATTATGCTGCCATCTCTCTGGTTTTCTGTGGCCTGCAGACATGCTACCTTTAAGAATTCATGTGATTAGTTTGGGTTGGCCTGGATAATGCAGAATCATCTTCCTACATGAAGGTCCTTCACATTAATCACATTTGCAGAGACCCGTTTGTGAGGTAAGATAGCAGATTCACAGATTCCAAGAATGAACACTCAAACATGGGACGTGTTCTTTGGCTACTGTGGCATGGCAGCCATCTTGACCTAGGAGGGCTCCTTGAAGATCTCGACTATGTATACAAACAGAACAACCAAAACAAAAATTTAGCCTGGGACCTTAATAATTCTGTGGAGCTTTTATACCAGCCCTGAGCTACTGACAGCCAAATTTTTTTAATATTAGAAAATATATGCCAGGGTTTTTGAGTTTGAAATATGAAGCTGAAAATATTGCACAAAAAAAGCTCTCTGGAATGAATTTGTGTTGATTTACCCATGCCTATTCCACTCTCTTTACTCAAGATCTCTTTCGACCAGCATCTATTGGAGTGAACCTCCTGAGGTTATGTATTTTAGAGGGTCATTACCCTCTGGAGGTGATCTTGTAGAGATGAATTCTAAACATGATTTTATCAAGTTGCAGTCCATGTCTGTCAGTGACCTGGACATATCCATTGGAAGAAATTACAAATTTACTGGGGTACTCTTGAGGTTATCTGAAGTTAATTTTGCCAGGCATAAATAGACAAGTGTTCTCCTCGAATACTAGGCTATTTCACTGCACAGTTTCACTATTTAGTCAGAGACAGTACTGATTCAAAAAGTACTTCATGGAAAAGTAAATATGCTTCCCATAAATCCCCTTAAGAAAGTATGATGCTGAAAGAAAAACAGTGCTAAGAAGTTCTTTTTAAAACAGGCACTATACACTCATGCTTATTTTAGCAACCAAAATTCAGTTTGTTTGAGCTCTCTGGGAATTTTATTTGACCCCATTTCAAGAACAGTGTGCAGTGGTTTGACAACATGATTGGTAAATGGGCCATGTGATGTTATAGCTTTTAGGTATAATTCTTCACTTATTTTAGCTCTGTAATTATAGAATTAATGAAGAAAACACCTCAGAAATACTAGGAATGTTAAAGCTATTTTGAAATATTAATGATATTGGAGCTATTAGGGATATTAAAGCTGTTTTAAATATTAGTCTGCGTGATTGCTCTGCCCTCATCACAGCAGCATCCAGCATCAGAGGTACTGATTGTGCAGCAAACTACTCATCGTTTACTGGGATTCTGAGAGAGAAGGCAGCTTGTTATATCCTGCGTGCAATGAATCTTACATGATCAGACAATGATGTGAATTTCAATTCAGTCTAGTACATGTATAGACAAGCTATTCCCTGAAATCAATGGCCTTCCAAAGAGCCTAGACAGTGGGTGATGTGCATAAATAATTGAAGCCTGGCTTGTTAACTGCAGACATGAAGTTAGCCAGGCAGAGAGAGCTCCATTATCAATTGCCATCAATTTATTATGCTTTTGAAAACCACAGGCGACAATTTACAGAAAAGATTAGGCCAGTTGCTATACACATGTGACACATTCTTGATTTAAAAAGTCCATCTGGAAAGCTGTACACTGACACCTGGAGTGGGGAATGAGGTTGTAAAGTGTGATGAAGAACTGCTTTTCCCCGGAATGTCTGTATTTCTACGTGGAAGACCCCTGCGCACTCCCCTCCTGCGGGGCTACACACGCACACGCAAGCAAGTGCTCAGGGAGAGGTGGTGCATCTGCTCTGACACCTTGGGTGCTTTCGCGTTGTTCATTGCTTCAATGCACTTGGCATTTATGACAGTGTGGTTCAAGTTTCAGTTCCCTGAAAAAGCAATTGTCGTCCGTGCATTCCCAAAGTCCTGTGCAATGCTGTGAGACAGTGTCACTTTCATGTGATGACAGTTTGCTCTGCATGCTTTGTAAGAAAATGATTAAAGGAAATCCCCTTTTCATTAATATCATTTCTTTTCATTTATCTTCCTGTCAGTAGTAAGTCAGTAACAATACTTATTTACTATTGAATTTTTTTATGAGGGTAACCTCAGCCCACAGTGGAATTTGAAACTGGAGTAGTAGAAAGGATGCTATTGGAAGAACATTCTTGAAATACAGCACCTCATAATTTGAACCCTATGATATATGATCTATGACTGACCATTTTCATAGTTTCACTAAAAATGGGCTTTTTATCTACTTTGAAATTTATTCTCCATATTTACATTAATTTCAACTACTTCAAGAGTTCCCAGCAAGGTCAAATCTTCTAAATTCCAGTGTAATTGTTATTCTTAACGTGAAGTAACATATTCCAATACTATTTTTTATTTGAATTTAGCTTCCCATATGAAAAGTAAATCAAGACTCCCTATATGTGTCATTGTTAGCCACAAAGTCGTCTGAAACTAAGACATATATACCTTTCCTTTACTTGCCCACCTGGCAGGGTTTATAAACTGCTTTACGAAGTAATTGCAGTCCTTGTGTTTTCCTTCAATCATTATTTTCTTATACATTTTGTTCTTATAAGGAGGAAAAAAATCATTCAATTGATTATCTTTGATGTAAAAGAGGCAAATTATAAAAATGGCAGTAATTGATCACAAAAGCCAGAAATTGGACTTTTTGTAGAGATTAATATTATACTACAATTCTGGCTTTTCCCAAAGCATTAGAATTTGACTTTTAAAAAGTCAACAAAATGAAACTCCATATGAATACACTACTTCAAATACATTCTGTTGAAGACTTACACATTTCTAAATTGGCTGTTTTCTCCATTGTTTTTACCATTTGTGGTAAAATATATATATATATATATATATATATTGGCTACTCTTGGCAAAAATATTATTTTTCTTTTTTTAACAAGGGTAAAACTAAACATAGCAAAACAGAACAAAGGAGATCAGAAGAAAACAATGTAGGTGACACACATTTCAATACAAGACAACAGGAGATCTACAGTGGCTACCATAATGTCTCTTGTTTTCTTCTAACTAGTTGAATATCTTCACACGCAATAAATTCATACAAAACAAAATAGTATGAAACTGATCAGAGTAGGGTAATGAAGGCATTACAAAACCAGACAACGTGAAAATTAACAATGGCTGCCTTAATGTCTCTTGTTCTCTTCAAAATAGCTGTCCATACCTTCATGTATTTTGAAATTAAACAATACAAAGCAGACTAAAACCACTCTGAACAAAGAATAGAAGCATTACTGGATTTCACTATAAATGTCAAGCATCTGTAATTAGGTCTATATACTTAGGATCTGATTTCTTTAAACTTTATTATTATAAAAGCAGCAAATATATTTACAATTATTACAGAAAAAATTGTTAAAAATAGCAGGAAATGAATCTCTAAGTCCTATATTGTGCTAAGTTTACATACCTATGCCTCTTGCTACCTGAAGAACACTGCAGTAATTTTATATTTCATCTATTTATTTTCTTTAGTCTCTGTGTTTTACTGAATCATTAAATTCCTCATGTACTTTATTGGGAGTATGAAACATAGAGGTCATTTCTTGTTAGTTTGCATTTATATTGTATTTTTCTCCCAGTGGCTCCAGGTGCTTTGCAGAACATGATAGCAACCATCAAAATACTGTGTCAGATATGCAAGGTGAGAAATAATGCTGTAATAAATATTCCAAAGGCATATTACTTGCTGGAAAATGACCATTTTCTGCGTTTTTAAAAGAAATAATCATTTAGAGATTTTATTTGAAATGAGTTCCAACTTTTCTAAACACTTCCTTTTCTTAGCTCTGGAATTAGATACATTTTTACAACCAATTTACTGAGCTTTGCGACTGATATTACTGTATGTATTGGCCAAGAGAGAGAAGAAATCTTGCTCTAGAGAGCTCTTACTTAATGGAGAAGATGTGCTATATAAATAGGTAGATACATTGTATAACATGTTAAATTAAATGATACCAAGAATCAAAGAGCAAGGCAGGAAAGTAGACAGTGACTCCGTGGGAATGGTTGGGATAATGGGCAGGTCAAGGCGAGCCCCTGGGGTAGCAATGTGTTTGCCCCCCCCCATGAAGGGAGGTGACTTCTGCTCCATGCTGCAAACATTCAGGGAGCAAGGTGAGGAGGGCAGCTCTGTAACCCAAGAGTTAGCACTTTGTAAGCCTTAGTAAAGGTCTGGATTTACTTGACTCTTGGGAGCCCAGTGAGAAGCTCGACACAGGTGAGGAGAAGGATGGAAACCACTGTGTAAGGAAGAAGAATAGAACCAACAGAACTGCAAGGAAATAAACGTGCTGTTCTGGATAAGAGACTCAGTGACTTGGATGAGGGTGGCAGTCATGGCAAAAATGGGAGTAACCAGATATAAACTATAGTGTGAAAATAAAACTGGCAGAATTTATTAATGGATCAGAAGAGCTGTATCAGAGCGGTTTAAATCCTATCATCACACACCTCTCAGGCTCAGTTCTTCTTCCTGTGAGCAAAAATGATGAGCCTGCTAATCACATGGTTTGATTCACTGGCAAACAGCTCCCACTGTGAAGTTCTGAAGCCTCACCCCACCCCCAAAAGTCAGTTCATTAATAGAGGATCAAGCAAGACCCAACTCTTTTTGCAAAACAAAAGACACTCCTATCACTCAGGAAATCTCTAGCATTTCAGGTTTTAGAGTGTGTGTGTGTGTGTGTGTGTGTGTGTGAGACTACGACATCTTTAATCACTAATAATTAAAAAGAAAAACAAGACATTTTGGGGGAAGATCCTCATTTAAAATGCTTAGGTTAAACTTGAATAAACAAGACACAGTCTTTGAATGAAAAGAATTTTAATGCAAGTGAAAAGAAGGTGGTAAAGACTTGAAGTTCTTTTGGGCATGAGGCAGACTCACTTAGGAGTTCATTTTATACTAACATCAGTCTCCCAAAGAAAGTGTGCTTTCTTACGTTATACAGATAAGAAATAGAAGCTTAGGGAAGATACATAATTTATCTCTGGTCAGTCAAGTGGTATGTGGCAAGTTCAGTGCTTAATCCTGGGATACTGTCTCCAAGACTGAGATCATAGCCATTTTTGATTTGTATCTGCTACGTAAGAGAAACACAAAAAAGAAAGAAAACAATAAAAATGCAAAACAAATGTATTACTATATTCACATCTCCTCCTCCCCCAAGAGGGATGTTTTGCCTTATTTAAGCAGCAGGAAACCTGAGACATGTGAGATTCATGAATAAGTAATTTTTCTCCAGGTAGCTGACACTAGGACTCCATAATGCAAGATGATAAGAATACTTAGCATGGAAATGAAATAAAACATAATGAACTAACACATCAAAGACTGTGAGTCAGCATTCATCTTTTCACATTTTAGAGATATTTTAACCACTTACTATTGGAAAAATTATATTCTAGCAACTCTGTAAGATTTGAAATACTGGCCTCCCTACTAGTTATATTCATTAGTCATTATTATATTATCATAATATCAACAATGGAACCTATCGATTTACAGCAGCTCCAGCCATGTCACTTCATTTAGTCCTGCCCAACACTGGTCGTCTTATTCTGCATATGAATAAATCATTTCTCTAAGAAATTAAGATCTCCAGTGAAGATAAAACGAGTGGCTGATGTGAGAGGCCAATATCCATTCCCACTTACCAGAGATGCAAAGCAAGTTTAGAGCTGTAAGCATTCAATTGACTACTTAGGACCCTGAGACTACATGTGTTGTCCATCCCATGGGGAACAGGAGGGGAGAGAATATGCTAAAACTGAACAGGGTTGAAAGAGATTATCAAATAGGTAAAACTCAAAGGTAAAGATATAGGCATAGACAAGGACTTCCTGAACAAAATCCAGATGCATGAGAAATAACTTTAAGGATCAGTGAATGGGATGGTATCAAATTAAAAAGCTTCTGCACAGAATGAATAAGCAACAGAGTGAAGAGACAACCTACAAAGTGGGGGGAAATTGCCACTATTTTTCAAATGGAGCACTAATATCTTCAATACATGAAGAGCTCAAAACATTAGACCCTCTAAATTAAAAGACTCAAGAAGTGGGCAAAGGAAATGAATAGACACTTTTCAGAAGTACTAATGGCCAATAAATACAAGAAAAATTGTTAAACATCTTTAGCCATTAGAGGAATACAAATTAAAGCAACACTGAGATTTTACCTTATTCCAGAAAAAATAGCTATCATGAAAAAAATCAAGTAATAACAAATGCTGGCAATGCTGTAGGGGAAAAGGAACACTTGTACATTGTTGATGTCTTGCTTACTTTTATCTCATTGCTGAGACAAAACAGACAACACCCAAAATTAAGAAAGGAAAGGTTTATTTAGCTCACCATTTGTGGAGGTTTCAGTTCATAATCAGCTGGCTCCAAGGTAAGGTGTCATGGTACCAGGGCAACACTTCAAGGCAGTAGCCAGAAAAAGCAGCAGGAGCAAAAGGGGAGAGAACAAGTCTCTTTTCTTCCCTTTAATTGTAAGTAGGCTACCACATACACGCACACCGCAAGACCAGAGTAACACACTACCTCTGTGTGTGCCTCTCTGTGCCCTCCACTTGAAAAGGCTAAGGCTAATTACAAAGAAAGAGTCCTGGCTCCCTACTGAATCTCTTATTTAGATTTCTGAACTTCTCATGTTGACCCAATGTATCAATCATAACAGTTGGTAAGAATGTAACTATAATGAAAAAAGGAAATCAGTATGGAAATTCCTGAAAAGCTAAAACTAGAAATTCCATTTGACCTATCCACGCATCTCAAGATATCTTGCCAAAAGTTAAAGACAATGTACTGCAGTGTTACATGTGTGCCCATGTTTATAGCAGCATAATTCATAATAGCCAAATTTTTGAGATAGCCTATGTGTTCATCAACAGATAAGTGGAAAAAATTGCATTATTTATAGCAATAGAGTACTACTCTGCCATAAAGAATGTTAAATTTGTCATTTGTTGGAAAGTTAATACGTCTTGAGACCATAATATTAAGTGGAATAAATCACACATGAAAAGGTAGATAGTGCATGCTTTCTTTCACATGAGAAACCCAAATTATAAAGAACAAAATGCATGACAAACAGTAGGAAAGAGAACTAGGAGATGAAAGCTGGGGAAGGAAGAGGAAGAAAAGGGAATGAGAAAGGAATTCAGATGTGTGTGTACATTTAACAACACCTCAGAAGGAATGCAATTATTGTGTACAGTAAACACACTCTAAATGTGAAGTTAAAATGGAGGGGAAGCCGCCATCTCATAGCTGTGCCTGTAACCTGGGGTAGGGAGGGCTCTTGGGTTACGATCAGCCTCACACACAAACAACTTGGGTTATGACCAGAATTGTAGGTTTAACGTAAACCAAAGTCTTTAGCTGCAGCCTGACCGCTGGCCACTGGTGCAGTTGTAAAAGAGCCTCACAAGGCTAGAAAAGCATATGTGAGTGTATATAACTGTCAATCTGAGCCTAGATGTGCACGCTTGTGCGCATGACTTTGTTCAGAGCTTTATACAATTACCGCTATATGATTACTGCTATCAAAATGGTACCCAAAAAGCTAAAAAAGAAAGTAATAAAGGAAGGAAAAGAAAGAAAGCAATCACAATAAAAAGAAGAAAATGGTATAGAAATATGAGAGTGGCATTCATGTGACCCGTCTCGCTAATATGTAGAGCATGTCAAAATCCACCATCTGACAGTCTTCCAGAGAAAAGATCTGTAGAAGGAAGCGAGTGTTGCTAAAGATCGCACTGAAATTAAAAAGTAACAATCAACAGTGTTAGACAAAGTAGCAATAAAAGGTGGATGCCAGGTTATAGCCTCTCCAGTTTTAAAATTCATGAAGAAACTAGGGTTGCAAATGGAGATCTTATAATCCATCAATGAGTGATAATGGTGAATACATTTCATGCCTAGAAGGGGTGGGTTCACAATTTTAAATCAAGAACTGGGGTTCATAGCATAGCTAAGCATGGTAAAGCAGCCAGTACTGATAAAATAGTACCACTTTAAAAGATGACACAGAGAAATGTCTCTTGCTCTCATCAAGTTTACAACTGTGATGAAACTGGACTTTTTTGGAAGAAAACGCCCAGGAGACCACACATTACCCAGGAGGAGAAGAAAATGCCAGGCCGCCAGCCTATGAAGGACAGGCTGACCTTAGTGCTAGGTGCCCATGCGAGTGGTGACCTCAAGATAAAGGCCCTCTCAGTTTGTTGCTCTGAGACCCCGCGAGTTCTCAGGAAACACAGTGATAAACAATAGGCTACAGATCACATGGAGATTTAATGCAAAGGCCTGGGGAACTTGAGTACTTTTCCGTGAGGATCAGGGAGGCTTTCCGTCCCACTGTTGAGAAATGTCTAGAGGACAGAGGTTTCCCGGCGAAGACTCTCCTCACCATGGGCAGAGCTCCTGCTCACCTGTGAGACCTGGAAGGCAGATTGGCTGAAGAATTTCCCTGTGTCTCAGTTGGGTCCCTCCGCCTAATTCCCTACGGCGGCCTGTGCAGCAGCAGGCTACAGCGGACTTTCAGAAGCTGCACACCGAGGAGCTGCGTGGCAGTGCTTCTGGATGGCCTCAGATAGAGACTTAAGCCTTAGAGACTTCTGGGAGGAAGACAGCACGCTTTCCTGTGTGGGGCTGAGAAATCCTGGGCCAGTGTCTCCCTAAGGACACAGATCTGCCTGGAAGAAAGTGCGGCCTAAAATCATACAGGAGAGAGACTGAGGGCTGGGTAGTGGAGCCGGAGCCTCCAGCTGGCCCTGTGGTTGAGGACAGTGTCCCCATAGCAGAGTCCACAGGCTTGCAGGTAGACAGCGGTGACACTGAGGAAGTGGTGGAGGACACTCAGAGGAATCATCTACAGAGGAACCTCAGCAACTTCTGGCGGAGCAGCAGAGTGTGGCAGCTGAGGAGCTCTCTGCAGGGGAGGTGGAGTATCAGCAATCCGTGCGGCAAAGCTCTTCTTCTGAAATAAAGGAAATCCTGGAAAATGGGCAGACCTGCAAACACTTATAGAGAACATCCACCCAGATAAAGAAACAATTGTTGCACGCTCTTGCTTAGTGACAATGTCACATAATGCTACAAACAGTGTTGAAGAGGAGACAAGAGGACAGGGACTCAGCTGAGGGACACAGCTCTCGCCTGGCAAGTGCGGGGCCTGAGTATGATTCCTGGCACCAAAAAAAAAAAAAAAAAAAAAAGGACGGAAGACACAAGCAGACAACTTTAGACCAGTTTTTAGTTCTGAAAATATTTTGACACCTGGTGTGCCAGAAACAGGCCCTGATGCTATGCAAACTCTCCTAAGGGGAGAACACAAGAGCGGATGTCCAATGTTCTGGTGAGAAGGGACTCTGCTTCCAAATAATAACCGCCTTCCATTTCATCCTCTCTTCCTGCGAGACAAAGGTGTCAGCTTGACTGTGAGCTGAAATTGTTTCCAATGAACTAGGCACATTTTGTAACCTTTTGGTGAATATACTAGGAAAATTATTAGTGTTTGTGATGAATCACACTCATTATACGGCACTCTTTTATTATGAAAAGATTAGTTAAGTGGCTCTTTAGAAGGTCTGAAATGTGTTATGGATAGTTCATTATTTCTTTTTTTTTTTAATTTAAAAGAGAATAAAACAAAAGGGGGCAATACAAAGCAGATCACAAGAGGACAACATAGGCAACACAGTACTTTACATTAAGTCAACTGGACATCAACAGTATCTAACACCATATCTCTTACTCTGCTATAGTTGAGCATAGTTTCAATTATAATAATATCAAACATAACACAATAGTATAAAGCCATGCATATAGTGAAAGAATTACAGGGCTTTCTGAACCGAATAACAGGAAATGATCAATGGGTATTATAATAT
>PVJX010039497.1:0-15716 GCA_004027295.1 Dolichotis patagonum
AAAAAAAAAAAAAAAAAAAAAGTAAAATGCAACTTAATGCTCATAGTGTTTAACATTTCATTGACATTGCAGGCCTAAAGCCAGTAATCTGATCATCTATTTTAGAAGATAACAATATGTAGTATAGCATCTATTTGGGAATCTCCTTCTGAAGGTGGCAGCCATTGTTAATTTCCTATTATCTTGTCTTGAAGTCTTATATCATTTTCATTGCTTTTGTTTGGTTTTATTCTGTTTTGTTTGGTTTAGTTTTATTACATCTGATGGCATGGGAAGCTATTTCAAAGATAACAAGATATACTATGGTAGCTATTTTGGATTTATTATTATCTTGTCTTAAAGTCTGGTATAGTGTTCACTGTTTTGTTTTTATTGGTTCTATTCTGTTCTGTTTTGTTTGATTTTCCTATGTCTGATGGTATGGGCAGCTGTTTTGAAGATGGCAAGAGACATTATGGTAGCCATTGTTGATTTCCTATTACCTTGTTTTGAAACCTTGTATCACACTCTTTAGTTTTGATTGGCTTTATTCTGTTTTATTTTGCTTGGTTTTATTCTCTTTAAAATTAAAAAATTAAAACTAAAGATACATACATATATAATACATACATACACATCAGGAATTAAACCCAGGCTCTTTACACTGAGCTACATTCCCAGCCTTTAAAAAAATCTTTTTTTAAAACTCGGAAACATGGTCTTACTAAATTGCTAAATTTTAATCTGGGCTTAATCCTCCTGTCTCACCCTCCCTGAGTGCTGAGATTGCAGGCATACACCACCACACAAGGCTCCAAAAGGACATGTTTTAGTATTCTGCTAATTTCTCTTTTTTAGGAACAGCCATCCCTCTGGTTGGCTATGTAAAAAGAAATGAAACATGGGAGCTTTTGCCTCTCAGTGGTTAAGGATATCAGTGGCACTTAGTCAGTTGAATTACTGCATGTAAAAGTATTACAAAAAATGATTTTCAATACACACATCTGTTTACATTCCCTCCAGCTCTGGAGTTGGAACCAGCCACGTATCAATGGAATTAACCTATATGTGTGTGTGTGTGTGTGTGTGTGTGTGTGTATAGTTCTGGGTTCAATTCCCAGAACCTCTTACATGCTAGACAAGTGCTTTACTACTGAACTATATCCCCAGCAAGGAAACTAATTTGTACCTAATAAAGTTTGGTGCTTGAGACCTTTAGCTTTGCCATGCTCTAATTACACGCTTGACCTGGAAATAGCATGCAGTCATGCAACTAGCAATGACTTACCTCCAACTTCTTGCACTCTCAAATTTTGTCTTAATGACATCATGACCTACTCAGCTGCTCAAGCCTCAAACTTAGAAATCACTGGAGACTCTTCCTTTTCACTCCCCACATCCAATCCCTCAGTCCTGCTGGTTTTCCTCAATTTTTTTTTTTTTTTGAGACCCGGTCTCACTGTGTAGTTCAGGCTATCCTTAAGCTCACCATGTAGCCCAGGCCGGCCTTGAACTCACAACAATCCTTCCGCCTCAGCCTCACAAGTGCTGGGATTATATACATACGCCACCATGCCTGGCTCCAGAATATTTCTTAAATTGGTTAGTTCTCCATTACCATGTTATAAGCATTGTCCAAGCTCCATAATTTCTTGCTTGAATTGCTTCACTTGGAGACTGGGTACTCACTGCAGGGTTCCCTGCTAACTGGCGCTGTAGGAACGGTCTCCAATACACTTCTTTGCTCATCTTAAGCTGGAACCTAGCTATCTGTGGGTCTTTGGATATTACATGGTTGCTGAAGCCTCAAGACTTCGGCATCTACTGAGGGCTCTATTGGAATATTCCTTCCAGATCTTGACGTAGCTCATATTCAGGAAGACCTCCTTGACCATTCTAATTGTATTAAAAATTCTCCTTTAGTCACTCAGTAGTCTATTTGGTTTTATTTATAGTGTTCCAAAACCATCCAAAGTACATAATTATGTTGACCTTATACTGCCTGTTGCTTTTCATTAGAACAACCTCGTAAAGGCCTGGAAGAACACCTGGTGTGGATGAGTGCTGAATAAATAATTTTTGGGGAAAAAGAAACAGAATGTTTTGACTTTCCTTCCCTGTTTTTGTTGTTGTTGGCTTTTCCCCCCTCTTCTTTCCTTTTCTTTTTGTGACAGGGTCTAACTATTTGGCTTAGACTGCCTTCACCCTCCTGAGTGCTGGGATGACAGACCTACACTACCATGCCTGGCAGGACCTTTTGTCTTACTCAGCTTTTATTTTGCATGTCTAGGAGTCATTTAGAGAACCCATCATAGGTGATGATGTGGTGTGAGTAGTAGTACAGGGCTGGAACATTCCCAATAATATCACTAAATTCCTTAAGAAAGCATTTTGAGTTTTAATGCTCTCCCTTCTAAAATATCTCTTGGGGATTAAGCACAAATTCTGAGACCAAATAGAGAGCTGGAAAAGGATTCAGGATTCAGTGAGTTAGCCACTTCCAGATCTGCCTAATCCTTTTGGTAAGTGACTAACAGCAGCCCCACTTTAGAAGTGCATCCCCTCCTCTCCTTAGTTGCCAGGCCCTTGCTCCCTTCTTCTTCAGTGAAAATACACCTCTTCTTTCCTCATTTGTGCACACTCTATGTTTCCTCTCTATGTGTCACATTTTGCCTTCTGCGCATACCCCATTCTCTTTCCAGAGCCCATCAGTCATCGTGGGATCACAACCATTTTATTTTGGTAGAGAGCTCAGGGCAACGGTGGGCTGCACACATGGACCCTGCGCTGGATACAGGTGGTGAGGCTGAGTTTCGTGGGGAGAGGAATATGCATCAGGATGTTCCTGCTGTGCAGCTTAGCGGTGCCGAGGGGCCCTGCCAGGTATACAGGACAGGAGTACACTACCAGACCAGCCGCCCTTGGCAAGGCACTGGCGCGATGGGCCCCAGCGCTGACACTGACAGGAGGCAGAGGACTGGGCTGGCTGGAAGAGCTGTCCTGCACCGCCCCAGCTACCGGGTCCCACTCGGCATGCAGGAGCTGCAGCCCTATCAGCAGCAGTCCCATCTCTGGAACCTTGGGACTGGGGCCATTCTCCACCTAGAGGGCCAGAAACGGGTTAGACAAGGTTGTGAAGATGAGACGTGGGGAATGAAAGGTGGGGGTCAAGGTGCGGGTGAGATCAGAGAAACTGAATTCCTGAGGAGAGAGATGGGGTACACTCAAGGACTCTGAGCGGGCGTCACGGGACCGGAACGCTGAGATACCTGCAGATGCAGAGGGCCGCTGCTCAGTTCCCGACGTTTATGCGGGAGATGACAGGTACTGGGGCCTTGGCTGCCAGGAAATTTCGAGCTGGACGAGCGCTGCTCCAAGGCAGCCTCCCAACGCAGTGCCAGCAGCAGGCGGCGCGGGTGGTGAAAGGCTGACAGGTGGAAGACGCGCTCCGATACTTCGGTGCCTGCGTTCGCGCCCAGGTAACTAACCAACAGCTGCCCACGGCGCGACAGCTGCCGCAGCCATTGCCAGGGCGGCTGCGGACCGGAGGGTGCATGGGGTCGCCAAGGCGCCGGTAGGCGGCTGGTCCAGAGAGCTTGGGCCACCGCGGTACAGCGGTGGGAGGGGCAAGGGGGCTCACCCTGCAGCTGCCGCAACTGGCAGTCAAGGTCGCGCTGCAGCGCGCCCACCAGCTGACTCAGTTCCAGCGCCTCGGTCTCTAGGAAGTCCTCCAGAGGCCGCCTAGTGCCGCGGCCCCGCAACGCGAAAGCCTGGTCTCGTCGAGTGTTGTTGTTGAGCACGGCCTGCAGTGACTCCAGATTCTGCTTGACTTGCACTATGCGCTGCCGCAGCCGCCTTTCCGTGCGCCTGGCGCCTTCTCGAGCCGCAGGAACCCAGGAGGAGGAACTCCGCTGGAGCACGCTCAGGAGAGCAAGACTCCTGCGTTGCAACAGCCAGGCCTGGGGGCCCTCATCCAGTCCACAGATCCAGGGTTCAGACGGTCTGTGCAGTAGTTTCATCTGGGCCTCGCATTCTGCGATAGCATTCAGCTTCCCCAGCTCTTGGGAGTGGAGGTGAAAGCGTGAGGAACAAGATGAACTCTCCCCACCCCAGTCAGGAGGGTGTAAGCGGCCTTTCCTTTATCCTTTAGGGCACCCACAATCGTGTGTGTATATAGCCCTCTCATACACTTTCATTGGAACTAATGTCCATGATTCTGGGTGCCACCGAACTTCACTATTCCCCTCCCCAACACGGGTGCCTTCCTGGTGCTTACCTGGGCTGGGCATCAGGGTGGCCAGCAGATACCGAGGTGTGTGTGGCTGAACCCAGCTCTGGCTGCTGGGGCGCAAGCAGGCTTGGGTGAGGCTAGTTAGGGCCTCTCTGTCCTTGATATCCCCCAGAGGTCCCCCATAGATAACTGAAGCTGAGGATGAGGTCAGAACCCCTCAGTTACACTGCCCCCCACCCACTGCCCCATTTCTACCACCCACCCTAACCAAAGCTGTGAATTATGCTTGGACTTAAAACTCCCACCTGCACCCCTTCCCAGGCCCCCTGGGGGTTGACTAGTGCATGCATGTGGGCAGGAAGGATCTCACCAGCCAGCTCTTGCATGGCAGTGCCCGGATTGCTGAGACTGGCTGACAGCTGTGCTTGGGTCTGGAGGGCCTGGGTCAAGGTCATATGCGTCCTGACAGAGGAGAACAGAAAGTAGAGTTTCAAATTTCTCTTGTCTTGAGCTCCAGGGTCATGAGGGCTAATTATTGCCCAATGGCCCCTCAAATACAACTTGCTTTCAAGAGAAATCATGTTTCCACCTGAATCCTATTTCTCTGCTATCCCAGTGAGAGGCAAGAGCCACCTGGCTGTCTAAGGCAGAACTCTGGGAGTTTCTCTTGACTCCTTTCTCACCCCACACACTAGTTATTCTCTATCCCTACTAATGAATCTCTCCCACCCATTCTATGATCTCTTCCTTGGGAACTGGGAACTGCCAGAGCTTCCTAAAACTGCTCTGCTTGCCCCCAGTCCTGCTTCCCCATTCTCTACTCTGCTGCCAAAGTAATCTTTCCAGCAGACAAACAGGACCACGTATGTTCTACTTAAAACCCATCAGTGGCTTCCCATTTTTCAGGATCATGTCGGGTCATTCATCATGGTCTTCAAAGCACCTTGTGATGAACCTCACCTCTTCCTGCTCAACCCCCTGCATGTCCACCTCAGCTACCCTGAATCCTCCCTTCTGCTGAGCTTAGTTCCCTCTGTTTACAAATCTCTATATGAACTGCCTCTGCCTTAAGACTCAGTTCAGGGTGCGAGATCACAGAGTCTCTAGAAAAGCCTTCTGAGACCTCCCCATTTCCCTCATTCCTTGAAATTCCCCAAGATAAACTGATTTCACTCATCCCACCATGTGGAAGATGCTCAGTGCCCGCGGCCAAGTGACTGACAGGACAGGATAGGCAGGTAGCTCACCAGCGCCCCCGGTGTGCCTGCAGCCTCATTCCATAGAGCTGACGGTGCAGGAGGAGCCCGTGCAGGAGCAGCAGAGGCAGTGCCTGGGTAGGGGGTTGCATGTGGACTCCTTGCTGGGCCAGCTCCAGACTGTGGATCAAGGTGTGGCCCAGTTCCAGGGACTGATCCCAGAAAACAGGCATGCAGTGCTGACTCAGCACAGCTGGGGATGAAGGAGGGTCCTGAGTCAGCACTGTGTGGTTACCTTCCTTCCTCCAGTTTTTTTGTTTTGTTTTCTTTTTGTTTTTTTTTGAGTCAGGTTCTCAGTATGTAGTTCAGACCAGCGTGGATCTCACTATGTAGACCAAGCTGACCTTGAACTTGCAATAATTCTCCTGCAATAAGCCTATGGAGTGATGGGATTACAGGTGTGTGCCACCACATCTGTCCCTCCTCCAGTTTGAGAGTGTGCAGGGGGGATGTTCCTCACCTGGCAAAGAAGCACTGGCCTCTGCAGATGCAATAAGCCAAAGACGGAAATCTCTATGGACGGTGACCACATTCCTGCTTTCCGCTTCAGCTGAAAGCAGTGCCAGTTCGGTGTCCGAGACCACTATGTTTGACAAGAGGCTGAGATCAGCCCTCAGATCATGGGTTAGATGCAAGTTTGGGCATCTGAAGACTGGGAGAACAGGAGACAGACACAAGACCCAGGGACAGACTTGGAGCTAGAGGATCAGTCAGAAGGCCTGATAGTTCAAGCTGAAGGTCAAGGGCAAGTCTGGGTACTAGAATCTTCTCTAGGCGGCACACTCACCTTTAGCTCCATCCAGCAGCCCCAGTAAGGGCTGCAGTAGCTCTCTTGGCCAACGGGACATCAGATGACAGTTATCCAGCACCAACCAATGCCCCTCCAGCATGGCCTGGCATAGTGTGCTGACCACATCTGAGACTGGGTTCCAGGCCTCCGAGCCCAGAGCTATCACCCACAGATGTTTTTGCTCCTGGGGACCAGCAAAAAGGTGACAGTGACTCAAAGAGACGATAGGGTGACCAAGTGTCTCAGAGTGATGCCCAAGGTAATTTCGTAATTCTTTGTAAACAAAGACCTATAAGAATGCTGAAAGGGGTCCCCACCCCACAGGGTCTCAGTCACTCTGTGGCCAAGAGGCCAGGTTCAAACCTGCTTATGTGTGGCAGCCAGTTTCTGGATGACAGTCAGAGGATGTAGGTTGGCTGTGGGGTGGCCCGGCGGTGGCAACAAGATCAGTATGGGCTGAGTAGCCTGACTCCGTTCAAAGGGCAAGGTGGGGACACCCAGATTCTCATCCAGGGGCCGGCCCAGGAGGCTGGTGGTAAGGTCTGCTAGGGCACTTGCTAGGCTCTTGGGTTGTAGCACACGCCACAGGATCAACTTCTGGAGGAGGCTGAGTGGCTCAGAGCTGGGCCCAGGTGCAGGCCCCAGTACTGTGGAATGCAGTGACAGATAATCCTGCCAAACACGGGAGTGGTCTGCCAGGGATGCACGTAGCCCGGAAAATGGGGACAACAGTTCTAATGTCCCACATTCATGCCAGGTTCTTGATGTGAGCCAGGCTGGCCGAACCACTCTTGGGTCTGACTTCCGGTGGCCTATGCTGGGAGACGCTGCCAGTCCAGGGCAGAGTGCCAGCCTCTCCAGCTTTGGCGCTTTCTCTTTCACTTGCAACAGAGCCAAAGCACCCAAAGCACCCACCAAGGGCACTCGGGTTAGTCCTAGAGCAGTCAAGGTGCTGCCCAGCAGCTGGCGGGTCAGGTGTGTTTTCAGCTGCAGCAGATGGCTGGCCAGGTCCTCCCTGTGCTGGACATCATGTGGCTTCATGCTATCCAGAGCCTGCCTGGTTACTGCCAGCCAGTTTTCTGCACTCATATGGAAAAAAGGCAGCGAGTGCTGTAGTGTGCTTAGGGTCTTTACTATGGCTATTCCTTGCCAAACCACCTGCTGGTAGGGTACCCACAATACCAACTCCTGCAGCTTCTGTTCTTTTAGTTCCTCACAATGGGCCTGCATCTGACAGATCTTTGCCTGGATTCTCACAATGTCCCGTAGAAACTTGGCAGGTTTCTCGTGCTTTGGGTTCTGGAACAGCAGCATTGTCAGCAACTTTTCCTGTGTACAGTAATTTTTTGGGTGTATCTGGCCCTTCCTTATGGCAGCCAAACATCTACACTCATCCATACCTCCCTATTCAGACCCTTCCAGTGCTCAACGTGTCCCATAGTTTGGGCCCCCAAGTACCTCAGCAGCCTCTACGGCTTCACAGGCATCCAGGGTGCTGGTCTTCAGGTTTTCCCAGCGGATCTCGAGCTCAGGACACTCTCTGTGCATGACTTCATGTAGCATCTGGTCTTCTAGTATTTCCAAGTTAAGACCCAGGTCCAGGACATTCAGCCCCTTCAACAGTTCACAACCTAGCACTTGGAGGGTCCAAGAAATATACTTCATTCCTTCCCCTTGGCAGAGAGCCAGGGGGCGGGGCGGACAGGGCGTGTAGCTCCCTACTACAGTTCTGAGCCTGCTCTGGGCCAGGATGAATGAAGCCCTGGGGGCCTAATGTGCCCACAAAGCAGGGGATAGCCACACATCCTCTGGGTCTCACCTTTTTCCAGGGCGTGGAGGGGGAGGGCAGTGCTCAGATAGAGACAGAAGCCAGGCTGCACATGGGGTGGCCTCAGCTGTTCCCGCCGCAGCAGCCACTGAAGTTCTTGGCACCCAAGGCCCAGCTCCACATTAGTTAGGAGCACAGGCTGGCCTGTGAAGGGAAACAAGGACGACAGACCCATAGTGCCAGGCCCCGCGTGGCCCTCCCTGCAAAGATGAGGCTCTGACTACACTCCTCTGTCTGACAGGAGGGCTCCCTCAAGACTCCAGTGCACAGGGGGGCAAAAGATGGGAGCTGAGCTCGGAGTGTGGTATAAGAAGCCTATGGGATCTCTGGATCTGGGGAGCACGATGGGAGGGCATACTGGATGGGGATCCATTCTCACCACTGGCAGCTGCCTCACAGAGCTGAGGACCCAGCTTTGGGTCAGTGCCTGAGAGCACAGTAAGGCAGAGAAGAGGAGGAGACTGTGTCTCGGGGGTCTGATTCTCCATCTCATTCTCTGTCTTCTCTTTCTCTTCTTCCTCTTCCCCTTCTTGCTCTTCCTCCTCTTCGTTTTCTTGTTCCTCTGCCTTCTGCTCTAGGGTCTGCTCTTTTGCCTCATTTCTCTCTTTACTCTCATCTTTTCCTCCTGTGGGCTCCTGTTTGTTCTCTCTGTTTGGATTCCTCATGAGGCCCTTCCCTGGGACAGAAAGATGCACAGGAACACTTCTGAGAGGAAGGCTCCATTCCACAGGAGAATGGGAATGCGAGAAGACATCTTAGCAAAGTTGTTCAAACTCTGTGATGCACTTTTCTTATCTACAAAACCAGTTGATATTAATGATGACCTCATAGGGTTACCATGAAGATTAAAGGCAATGATATGTGGCACATAGTGAGTGCTCAGTAAATGTTGGCTCACATTATTGTTCTAAATTCCAGAGAAAGGTTAGTCATCTCTGACTAACCTTTCTGTGGGTTGGTTAGAAAAAGTCAGTGCCTTTCTCTTTTTCAGCTAAGCTAATTCTGCCACTAACAACTAAAAAGAGTCTTCAACAGTTTGGAAATCAGTGGCTGGAGTAGTTGTTTCTAAGTGGAAAGGCCCTCAGCTGTGGAATTAGCCAAGCCATGGGTGGTGTGGTGAACACAGATGGCTGGCTGACCAGTGGCCATTCCTGTCCACCATTGCCCCTTGCTATGTTGCTCAGACTGGCCTAAAACTCCTGGGCTCTGCTTCAGGAGCTGTAAAAGATGAATGCTTTTTTTCCCCTTAAATTCTCTTGAAAGTAGAAGTTGCCAGGTCTGCAGTGTGGTGCATTCTGTTGTTTTGTTTTGTTTTGCTACAAGTTACCAAAAGTTTAACAGCTTGAAACAAGGCCTATTTATTATCTCACAGTCCTGTAGGTTGGAGGCTCCACACAGCAGGGATAAATTCTGTACTCAGGGTTCCACTGCACTAAAATCAGGGCATTAGCTGGGCTACAGGTCTCCTGTGCGGCTTGAGAACTTCTTCCAGGTTTTATGGTTTGTGCTGTTTGACACAGGATCTTGCTATGTTTCTTATGCTGGCCTCAAAGGCCCTCCTGGGCTCAAGTGAGCCTCCTGCTTCCACCTCCCAGGTAACTGGGAATACAGGCCCATACCACCACACCTGGTTCTTACTAGTTTCTGACACAATGCACTTCCTTCTCACAACTACCCTGTAGCCCCTTTCATCTGTGAACCAGCAACAGTTCATTGAATCTTTCTTGCATTTTAAACCTCTGTGTTTTCTTTCGCCTTTTCTTCTTTTCCCCCTCATACTGGGGATTAAATACATCCTCAGTCTTTAAAAAAAAATTTTTTTTTTGTTTTGAGACAGGATCTCAGTGAATTACTAAATTTTCTAGGCTGTGCCTGGACAAGCGATCCTCCTGCTTTAGCCTCTCAGAGTGCTGTGATTATAGGTATGAGCCACCATGCCTGGTTTTTCCTTTCTGCTTGGAAAATCTCACTTGCTTACATTAAAACCACCTAAATAATTCAGGATAATATGTTTCTATCTTAAGGTTAATTGATTAGTGATCTTAATTATATCCAAAGTCTTTTATATCATATAATGTAACATAATCATGACAGTAACATCAGAAAGCAAAAGTCACAGGGCCCAAAATTCTGCCCACCACATTTGACTATGCAGACTTCTGGAAGGTTTTTTGCTTTTTCTTTTTTTTCTTTTTTTTTTTTGTACTGGGGATTGAACTCACAACTTTGTGTTTGCCAAGCAGGTACTTATGCTGCTGAGCTAAACCTCCAGCCCCACTTTCTAAATGATAAAAGGGACAGAAATGGCCAGGGACAGTTCCTATGTGGTAATTGGAAGGGCAGCAGATTATCTTGCAACTATGATATGTGTATTAGTTTCCAGGGCCAATTACCACAAACTTAGTGGCTCACAACAACAGAAACATATTCTTTCATAGTTAGGAGGCCCAAAGTCTGAGGTCAAGGAGTCAGTGAGGCTCTAAGGGAGATTCCTTGCTTGCCTCTTCCATCCCGTATGGTGCTAGGTGTTCCTTGCATTGTGGCCACATAACTCTTGTATTGGCCTCCCTTCACATGGCCATCCTTTCTGTGTATTTGTGTATTCTCTTCTGTCTCTTACAACATACTTATCATGGGATGCAGGGACCATTCACATAATGTGTAGGGTGATCTCATCTCCAGGTTCTGAACTTCATTACATCTACAAAGACTTTTTTTCCCAAATAAGACCACATTTTCCTCCCCTATTAACCCCAAAATTCCATCTTCTGGATCATAAACACACTCTCTTCTTTCTTGTAGGAAATGTTTCTTCCAACACTCCACCAAGACCATCCAAAAATATTCAATAAAAGTTCCCCCTCTTCCCTGGAATTTCTCAGCATTGGATAAATTGAGCAGTAAGAGTCTGGGTTGTGAGCAAGGTTTCCAATAGTGCCAACCAGACCAGGAAATTGGAAGAGCATGAATTTTGGTTGGCCACATAAAATCAGCATCATTGCATTATAGCCCCCAACTCGAGGCCAAAAAAAGCAAATGTGACAAAATGGATTAGTATAGGATAGGCTGATAAAATCTTGGGTATCCTGGCCAAAAAATTTCAGTATTTCCACTAGGAAGACCATGGAGGTTCAGACACATGAAGCATTGTTATTACCCCTGCCTTACCTCTGCCATCATTGGGGGCTGATGTAAACAACCTGTTCTCTTCTAGAGGCAGTGGGCTAAGCCACTTGAGGGCCTGGTTGCTGGGGTCAAGCAGCAGAGGCCAACGGCAACTATGGTAGTGGGTGCAACTTCGCAGGAGCAGGCCTGCCAGGCGAGCAGATTTCGCCTGGGGCTTCAAGTCTCGGTCCCACTGGTGCTGTTCAGAACTACAGCTCAGCAAGGACAGAACACTGAAGGGAAAGCGTGTGGGCAGCAGGGGGTTCTTTGGTGGCATGATGATAGGCTTCTTCTTTTGCTTCAGTGCCTGTGCCACGTCATCTGGGCCCAGAGGCTCCTGAAAACCCCTGCACAGGGCCAGCCACTTGTCTAGGAGCTGCTGGCGCCGTGGTGGCGGGAAGGGACCCAGGTAGACAATAGCAGCTGAACACACAAGAGCATCTCCAAACACCGTCATGCTGTGTCCCCTCAAATTCTAGTGTGGAGGGAAGAGTGGAAGTGTATAGGCCAGGGAAGGCAGACAGGAAGAGGGTCTGGTAAGGGAAGGCAAAGCAAGGTATGCAGGACAACACAGCGAGGAGAGTGGGGTGAGGGAACTGTGAGCGCATGTCGGGGGTAGAAATGAACCAGGAGGGAGATGGCTGGGAAGAGGGCGCTTACCTGGAGCTGTGTAGTCCAAGTGTGCATGGGTGTGATTAGTGCAGGCCTCACAGGCCATTTTTTATAATGGCCACGCTGTGCCAGAGCCAGCGCCCCCAGCATATGGTTGTAGGTAGCGTGGGCCTCCTGCACCTTCTTAGTCAGGGTCAAGATATCCTCCAGCTTCTCCTGGGCCTGCAACTGGTAGTGGCCTAAGCGGGCCTGCTCCCGAGTCAGGGTTTCCTCCACCTGCCGCAGCAGTAGGCCCGTGGGCAGTCCCCGGTGCTGTGCTAGCCCATAATGCAGAACGGCCCAGAGCCAGGCTGCCAGGTTTGCTGCAGGCACACTGACTGCCCTCAGGGCTCTGTTGTCCATACCCAGAGATTTCAGAGCATGGTTCAACTTTATCAGCTCTGCGTCTGTCATCTTCTCCTTGGGGAAGAACACCAGGTCCTGGGAGGACATGTGTAAGGGGAAAGGGGAGGAAGCAGATGCTCTAGAGCTGGACCCAATAGTCTAGCTCGCCAGGTCTCCCCTATATCCCTCTCCTATCCTCCTCCATGTGCCCTACCTGATAAAAATCTGCAGTGCATAAAAGCTGCTTGGCACTGGCCCAGCCGGTTTCATGGTGAAACAGGTCACACAGTGCATCAGTCACCCGCACTACAGATTCTGGTGGTGCTCGATAGCTCCGTATCTCTTCGAAGTCAGCCACCTGCAGCTGGCTCAGGGGACCCAGAAATGCCTTGCCCATCTAAGTGAGGAGAGATGCACACAGAAGCAAGCTCCTGAGATGCTGTACTTTCTTCAAGGTGCTTCTAGGAGGGAGGGAGCATTTTCTCTTAGGAGGCCTCATGAAGGGCCACTCCCCAAGTCATACTGTGACCTTTGCCCTCTCCCCCCAGAGACTCCACTATTAGTCACCTCATCCCCTCCTTTGGGCATCCTGTAAGGGGTTGTCCTTTCCCAAGAGAGGAGCAGTGCAGGGCAGGTGGTGGGAAAGGCCCACCTGCTCAAGAAAAGCCTCGTGCTGAGCCTGCAGGGCGTCCTTCTGCTTGATCAGGTTCTCAGTGAGGTTCTCCTGACGCCGACACTCTGCCAGCAGCCGCTTGTACATGAGCTTGGTCTGCTCTAGCTGCTGTTGAGCTTGAGTGAGTTTCTGTGAATGGAGATCAGGCCCTGCAGCCTAGATCCAGGGTGGTAGGGAGCACCCCAGGGGAGGACTGCATGGGCCTGGTAGGGTGGTCAGTGTGGACTCTGTGTAGGTCACAGATAGAGCCTGAGCTCTGGATCTGTCGTGGACTGCTGTGGTAATGCAGTTCCAAGTATGTGGTAGCCATTTTAGCATACAGGCCCAGGCAATCTGACTCCAAAGCTGCATGTGTGGCTGTTAGGCTACTCTCCTTATCTTACTTGGCCTCTCAGAAGTGGTTGTCATGGGAGGAAGTTCTCTCCGTGTGGACACATTCGTCTCCCTTGGCCTTTACAATACTATGTTCTCCTTGAGCATTTTCCAACCTCTCTGGCTGCCCTTTCTCAGTTCCTGCCTCTCCCATCCTTTATTCTTTCTCTTCTTTCTTTTTCTTTCTCTCTCCCTCCCTTCATTCCTTCTTTCCTTTTTTCCACAGTATTGGGGATTGAACTGTATCTCCAGTTGCCCCCCTCCCCAGCTCCATGTTCCCAATTCCCCCAAACCCAGGCCATCTTTGAGGTCTTTGAATTACATCTTCTAAATTTCTTTCATGTTCACTCCCACACTCAGTATCTATCACTCATATGCAGAATCTCTCCTTTGACCTCCACTAGCTTCCTACCTGATCTCACAGCATCCTTTCTTACTCCTTTAATCTGCTCCACACACTGTGGCCGTAACTGATTCTCTCTCTCTTTTATTTTTTATTTATTTAATTTTTTTTGAGACAGAGTCTCACTATACAGTTCATGTTGTCTTTGAACTGACTATGTTATGGGCTGGGGATTTAGCTCAGTGGCTTAAGCACCTGCTTTGCAAGCAGGCAGTCATGAGTTCAATCCCCAGTACCCAAAAAAAAAAAAGAAGTCATACGAACTCACTATGTAGCCCAGGCTGGCCTCGAACTCACAATGCTCCTCCTTCCTCAGCCTCCCAAGTGCTGGGATTATAGGCATGCACCACCACATGCAGCTGATTTTCTAAAACCAGACTCTCATCCAGGTATGGTGGGTCATACCTGTAATTCTAGCACTTTAGGAGGCTGAAGCAGGATATTGAATTTGAGTCCAGGTTGGGTGATTTAGTGTCTCTGTGAGACCTTGTCTCAAAAATTAAAAACTACAAAAGGACTGGGACATAGCTCAGTGTGAAGTCCCTGGGTTCAACCCAGTATCATAAAAAATGAAACAAAATCTCATCATCATGTCCCTTAATGCATATTACTCCTGCATTTGGTTGACAATGCCTCTTGACCAGGCCACTACTCATCTTTCCAATCTCTTCTTTTTTTCTCCTCCAACGCTTGACTCTCCAGCTATCCTTCACCTCCAATGGGGCCTATGTTCTCTTGCATCTGGGCTTTAACACTCTGTTATTTCAAATGGACATTGTTCCTCTTCACCTTCTTCTACAGCTAATCAAATCTTCGCTATTGAGTTCTTGTGGTACTCCAGAACTGCTAAATGCTCAAATGTAAAATCTCATTTAATTTTCATCATTGCCTCAAGAAAATGTCCCTATCCTTTTTGGATATTTTGTCTCTCATCAATAAAATGGAAAAAGGATAGCAATCTCAGAAAGTTGTAATATGGGATCTGTGTATTATGTATCTAAATGCAGCTAGAGACATAAATATTAATGTGTGCCTAGACAAAAATAATACAGAGGTCAGTTAATTGTTTTGGATTTTTGAGACAGTCTCTCCCTGTAGTTCAGGCTGACTTGAACTCACTATGTAGCCCTGGCTGGCTTCTAACTCACAGCGTCTCTTCTGCCTCTGTCTCCTGAGTGCTGGAGACAAGTGTATGCCACCACGCCTGGTCTGAGTTTGATTAATTTTGTTGAGTACAGTAATGAATAAACAAAGTGAATAGGAGACAGAAAGAAATGAAGTGACCCCGCATGACCCCAGGGTTTTGGAGTGGGTAGTGGTGACATTTCCTGTCATGGGGAACATTGGAGGAACCATATAGTATGACAGCTGTTCAGTGAAAGACCTAGGGATCTGACTTTAAATGGTCTCTGAGACTAAGAAAGTCCCCTGCCCAGATTTTTGTCTTCTTGTGGTGTGGTCTAATGTAACTGATGAGGGGCATCAGCATCCTTAAACATGACCAATCATTCCTAGTATTATCATCTTAGGAGAAGGTGGAGCTCAAGACAAGAATCAAGACAGAAACATGAGAAGACTCTTGTCCCTTTTTAACTTTTGTTTTTTCCTTTAGTTAGTCATCTTAGAGAGTGGGTAGGAGGAAGGCCCTGGTACCTTGAGATTTCCAGAGGGCACAGTTTACACAGAACAATGGGAACACCTTCTAGGGAGACACACATGTGTCTCTGGAGCTGTGTAGCACTGGGTGATAGTCCCAAAGACACCCATAGAAAAAGGCCAGTACGACATTAGGAATCAAAAGGCCTGAGAATATCCCAGGGCAGGAGATAAGAGACAAGATGGCGGACTGGTAGGTAGCAGGAGAGAGACCCTCTCTGAGAGAGACAGCTCAAATGCCAGAATAAAACACCCTGGAGAGACCCAAACAGAGAGAGATAGACTCTCACAACACAGAAAGAAACTAAAGCGCAAAAACCCACTCGAATAAGAGGTCCTGGGGCTACTATTAGTGAAGATAAGATCG
>PVJX010039498.1:0-15723 GCA_004027295.1 Dolichotis patagonum
TAAGAAAACATTCACTTTGGCATCAGACCCACTTGCATTTTGTAGTATTTCTATCACTAACAAATATCTATCCTAGGATGTTATACTTAGCCTCTGAGCCTCAATTTCTCTATTTTTAAAATATGAATAAAATAACTAGATCATAAGACTTATGCCAAGATTAAATGAGAAAATGCTTATAAGATTATAGCATGGCTCTTGAGAGAGATAAATGTTAGCTATCTTCCAAGCCCCATTTCTTGACTCTTCAGTGTAGCGATTAAAAAACAGCAAAATCAACTCTGTTACAGAGTTCTTAATGAGGTCTCATGGGGCCAACAAAATATTTGTCACAGTCACTATTTTGCTCTATCCTAACATATCTGAACCCCATGTTTAGAAACACAATAACAAGAAATTGTAAGGCTTATTCAAATAAATATAGTGTATCTTTTTTAACAAGCTGACAGACTTAAACATCATGACTGATCCCCTAGTTTTGACCAATTTATATCTGCATTACTACAGAGGAAATACCCCCTGCTTTATAAGAGAACTAAAGGATCCCAGATACTCTTTTAGCAGCAGGAAATAGAGAGGACTAGAAAATTACTGCTGAGGGATCCCTGAATGCTCCTTAAGACAGAGCCCTGCAGTGAATACCACACATGCAATGAACGGAGCTTCCCTCTATGAACTCACAGTATGTAATTAAGAGAGGCAGTCTCTCCAGCTTTGCCTCTGAAGTTGGATGTAATATAGTGCTAACAACTGGGAGAACTTCTGGCAGCAATGGTGAAATCTCCAGGAGCTCAGAAACACCAAACTGAGACTCCTATGATTGTGTGGCAGCTGCAAGCCCCACACGATTAGGATGTTGGCAAGCCAAGCAGGAAACAGAGCCAGGAACAATTCTGAGTAGCAGCAGAGCCTCTAAACCTGACCATTATTCCACATGTTTTAAACATATGTTTAGACCAGCAGAGGCTATGGCAACAGCTGAAAAGCCCCTTCCGAAGTTGTCAGGGAGACATCTGTAAAAGCCCCTTGGCGCCTTCATGTGCCAATAAGAGTGTTTTACTCTCATGTTAGCAAGATGTAGCCCTGAAGAAAATGAAGCACATGGGCAGGCTCAGAAGATTGCAAAACTGTACTCCAGAGGCAAGGAGACTTCCCATGAGCCAACTTACTAAACCAAATACCTACAGCACCTGGAAATTGTTTCACCACAAAAGCCAAAAACTATATTGTCCATTTCACTCACACGTCACCTAAGAAATGTTCAGTGATCTCCAGAAAAATCTCAGCTTTCAAACCTATAAACAAAATACTATGCCATTTTCCTCACACAGTATATTTCAATAAAGGGTGTTTAGAGTAGGTAAGTTAGTATTTCTAAGCTATATGATCAAAAACGATAATTCCTATTATTGACAAAAGAGCAAGAATATTCCAGGAGGCACTGCACTGAATGTTAATATTTAGATGTCTTTACAAGCTCAATGAATAATCATGTTCCTTACTTGGCACTGTATTTTTCTAAACTATTTTACAAAATAATAATGTACCATATCTGTGTTTCTAGGCATGCAATTTTTTAAATTAAAACTTGGTCAAAAACTTTTAGAAAACTTAAAACTTTTTAAAAAGAAGTAATCATTTTAAACAATTTGAAGTAGAGAATATCTCATAAAAATTCACAGCTACAAATGATACCAAATCAGTATTCATGTTTCTGAATGAAAGATTCATTGTCACATTTCAGCAAATTAGAACAGAATAATGTTGCAGAGACAGATTTAAGAATCAAAAAATCTGTCATGCTAGTTTTCACAATGAAAAAATCTTCTCTAGAATACTTCGTAAGTAACAGTTAATTCACAGTTCTCATACAAAGGATTGAAAACCCAAGTCTCTTCCTTTTGGCCCAAAACAACATTGTTCCATTCACTGTCACCCCAAATTCAGTCTCTGAAGGCAAAAGGAGAGCAATTTATTTTTAAAATATTGTCAAAAGGTTTTGGAAAACTAGGAAAATGTTTCCTGTGGAGTCATAGACATAATAAAATTCAACTCACAGAAGGAAGTTCAAAAATTTTCACAAATCAGAGCACAACAAGTTTTCTACAGACAGATTAATTTGCTTGACTATAGTAACCATTTCACCATGAATTTGTATTTCAAAATATCCTGTTGTATACCTTAAATGTATGTCATTTTTAAAAAATTTCCTACAGTCCAGTCTCATGGTTCTGTCAAGAACGTCACAAGAATTAAAAGTGAGCAGTGTAATGTCACCTCAAATAAACCTTAAAGTTTGAAGATATAGATTCCTAAAATGGATATTCAAATGCACTCTTATTCCATTGGAGCTTGCTAAAGAATGATCATCAATCCTGATATGTCTGCTTCATTGAGTAAAGAAATATCCAGCAGATTAGCAAAGCACACTTTTGGGTTTGTCTGGGCTGCTCATAGAGGCCTCACCTTAGGGACTATACATAATCCTTGACCTTTTTTTCCTCTGTGGCACTGTTCCTCTGTTCTGCTTCTTAGCTGCCATAAACTACGCAGCTTTGTTCCCCCACTTCCTTCTACCATGGTGTTTCTGCCTTGGAGCCAGCCAGTTATGGAGCAAATCCATGAAAACATGACCCAAATTAAACCTCTCCTTCTTTAAGATGTGTGTTTTGGGTATTATGTTGCAGCAACAGGAAAGGTGACAAATCTAGAAAACTGGCACCATATAAATAGGCATGTAACTATACCTGACACTGTGATTCAGAGCCTTTGGAACTTGTTTGCAGGAGGAGTTTGAAAAGGTTTGGAGAGACAGGGTAGAGAAGTCTTGGAATGTTGTAGCCAGATCCTAATGAGCTATTCTATTCAGACCTCAGAAGAACAGACTGCTAACAGGAATGTGAACAGTAAAGGTCAGGCTCATGAAGTTTCACTAGGAAACAGATAGCATTGGCAGTTGGACTGGAGACCATGTGTTGCACTCTGGTTTAAAAAGAAAAACATTAGTCTACATTTTGCGTGTGCCTTGAAACTTAGTAAGAGGCTGAGTTTAAGGGATGTGAACTAACTGATATGGTGGAGGAAATTTCAAGGCAGAGCAGTGTTCGGGCTATATTATGGGAACTGCTGGATGTTTTATTTATACTAACAAACAGCAGATCAAAAAAAAAAATTCGCTTGAAAAATAAATTCTGCCCCAGAGAAAACCATGTATAAATTTTGGGCCAAAGCATGTGTGGGTGCTGAAGACCACCGCTAAAAAGAAACCAAGAATTTTGTACAGAGACAGGAAGAAAAATGCACTGGGGGCATCTCAGGCATGAGCAAGACGCCACATACTGCAAGCTCAAGGGTGTGAAAGTGTAAGTGTTCATGGCCCTCTGCTCCAGATGTGCCACCTATAGAACGGATTCCCTGGTATTTATTTCACTGTACTCAGCCATCTGGGCATTCAAGGACCACTGTAGCCATGGTGAAGAAGAGCTTGGTCACTTCTGCTGCTGCCAGTAGAGTTGGTATTCTCCACACAGTGCTAGTCATACAGGCAAGTGAAGTGCAAGAGTTGTAGGGAGGCTTTCACCAAAATCTTAAAGGGACATTAGGAGGCTTGGGAAGGAGCCCTAAGAGGGCAATGTGTGAGAGTATGAAAATGAAGTCAAATTTACAGTGGAGATGCCAGAAATCAACCGCCAAGAACATAGAATGTCAACTCAGGCAACCTATAAGCAGAATCAACTCAAGAAAGAAGCTACATGGGCTGCAACCAGGAAAGCCTCAGTAATGCACTGCCCAAGCCCTCTGGAGACTACATCTTACCACTGCCCTCTAGATCCCAGAGAGAACCACAGGACTTTCTGCTTGGCCTGCTAGCTTTTAGCCTTCTTTGGTTTCCTTTATTGTCTATCCTTATATTCCTTCCTTTAGGAATGGGAATGTTTATCTATACCATTATACCTAGGAATTATGTAACTTGCTTTTTTATTTTTATGGAGATTCGCAGCTAAGTTTTGCCTTAAGAGATTTGACTCAGACTTTTGAAAAGTACTGTACAGACATTGGGGAAGGGATAATTGTATTTTGGCTTTAAACAGGATAGTTATATCATGTTGGGTGAAACTTTAAATTATTGATTTAAGGAGCCATGTTTCTGTGTCAAGCTGACAAGAGGTAGACTGTGACCGTTAATCACAGTCAATAAAGTCAATAAAGTCAATAAAGTTAATCACAACAATAAAGTCAACTTTATTGGGTTAAGAAATGCCTAGTAGATTAACAAAGCACATTTCTGGGTGTTATTATGGGTGTTACCCATAATCCCTGGCTCCTTTATACTATGGCACTGTTCTCCTGCTCTGCTTTCTGGCCACCATGAACTAAACAAGTTTGCTCCACCACTCCTTTCTGTCACGATGTTTTAGCCTTGGAGCCAGTCAATCTTGGATTGAATCCCTGAAAACAATTAACCAAATTAAGTATCTGTTCCTTCAAGTTGTGGGTGTCAGGAATGGTACTCAATAATAGGAAAACTGACTAGGCAAAGCCATCAGTATGAATTACCTCTGGGTTTCTATACTGCATAAATTTATCCAACATATTTTCAATTAGCATGCTGAATTCAAACTTTTCAAATTTTAAAAAGCGTTCTCATTCTCACATTCTAAAATTTCAAAACTGTATATTATCCTTTCTAATACTTTGATTGAAATTTTTCTCCTTATAACATCTCTTCTCTTTACAATATGAAAAACAATGGTTCAGCCTCAAATCTGTCTGTGGTTCCAGTCCCAGCTTTGCCCCCGATGAAGCAGAGCCCTTGAACAGAAGACTTCAGTTCTCTACACATCAAACCCCACATCTTTAAAACGGGCAAAAGTTTGGACAATTGTGAGGAGTTTAAAGGTTGTAACATGCCAAACTTTAATATAACACCTTGGACATTGTTACATTTACTGATATTACCCATTATTATGACTGTTAACCCAAATAGACAATATTTTCTGGAGGATAAATCCATTCAGTTTATTCTCTTTTCATAGCTCGACTGACTAATCTTTAAAAAATAGATATAACTAATCCTTTGGAAGGCAGATGAAATAGATAGCTGAACTCAATGAACAGAACCTGTACCAATCAGACAATGCACAGGTGACTACTGGGCAGGTAGTATATGCAACATGAACACACTAGACGAATGATGAACATCTTGGCTATATGAAGTGTCATGGTGTTTCATCATACTACGCAGAATGCTGTTCAATTTAAAACTTATGATTGTTTATTGCTGTAATTTTTCATTTAATATTTTTAAACCAAAATTAACCATGGGTAACTGGAAGTTCAGCATATAAAACCACAGATGAAGAAGGATTGTTGTAATAGCAATTACCAGGAGCACTATGATAAACTTTATAATTGCATTATACTTCATCTTTATAACAACCTTATAAAATATGTCATTAGTATTCGTATTTTATACATCAGGAAATATAGACTCAAGCTGGGCAAGAAATTCCATACAGCCATAGATCAAGCAGTAATGATACCTATTTTGAAAACTAACTTCAGCTGTGATAAAGTTCACCCACTTTTCTCGATAGTATTTTGTCTTACGTCTCTGAATTCCAAATACCCCCTGTGATGCCAGGCACATCATTCTTCCTCATTGGGAGTGTGTTAATGACCTTAAAAGGAACCAAAAAGAGATGTACTTTCTCCTCCTCACATTGAATATCTCCATTTTCCTGTTCAGTGTTCACTCGTAGTTTTCTCTGTAGTAGAGGCTGCTTATCACACTTCTCTTAGTTTCACTGCACCGTCCCACATGCTCTCATTGCTGCTTTCAAACAGCTGCACATCAGCTCTCGGAGTCCTTTGTGGAAACTCATGTGTTCTTCATAAACATTCCTGTATCTTTATTACCACCAGCTGGTGACTTCCAGGATGCTTTCTCAAGTTTTTGAATAACTTTAGTACTCAAGACCATATCTGCCACAGCAATCCAGTGTTTCACTATCTGCTCAGTGTAAAACTACAACTATGGTCCCCACTGGAGTCTCTTTACATCCTATCATCTCTGAGAACTCTTCTACCTTCAAGGTTCAGATCTCCATATTTCCCTTCTCTAGCTACCTTGCTCTTAACTCCATCCCCAATCTCTTCCTTACTAAGCCTAATCTTTCTCCTTCCACTCTTTCTTCAGCAATCTGTAGCCTCATAAACAATCCCTAGCCTCTCTCATGCCTTTCTTCTTTCCTTCTCTTCTTCTCCCTTTCCTCCATTAAAATATGCTCAATCTTCCATAATCCACAAAATCTTTCCTACAAAAGTATTTAAATCCTTTATGGATTTTGGAACATAGTTCAGTGGTAGAGTGTTTGCATTCCATGTGCAAAGCCTTCATTTTGATCTGCTGTATCACAATAAAATAAAACATTATTCCTTTATGCCCACATTTACTATTTCTTTGTGTACTTAAAACCAATAATTCAAAAAAATGTATCCTTACTGTAAAATTATATAACAGTATACATGTATCTGCCAATAATAAATAAATGTGTATATTTTAAATGAAACTGTGGCTATGAATTCTGCACATTTCTGTGATACCACTTCAAGCTTCATGAATAAAATGACAACTCATTATCCAAATGCAAATCACATAAATTATATCTTCACTTGAGCAATTGGCTATCCAAATACAAATCAAGCACCTTTAAATTGGGGCTGGTAACTCTACATTTGTTGAATTCTGTCTTCCTAAGTACTATGAAAAAGAAGCTGTTTTCTATCTTCCCCAGGCTAAGCACTTGTCTGTGCTCACTCAGCATGATGCGGTATCTTCAAACTTAAAATACGTGACGGACAAACTTCTTGACATTTTGTGATAACATTTTTCATATGGGTTTTCTCCTTGCTGAAAAGAAAAGGTAAGTGCTCTCTCAGACATAACTCATCTTAAAAACATATACATTTGTGTTAATAAAAATATATGAATTATTGCTATTTTATACTATAGGCTGATTCATATCTTAGTAAGAATTCTGTACCATGACAAAATATTTAATTATGATTTTAATATACCTCTGATGTGAGAGCAAAATATATCCAAAATTCTTAAATTTTAGGGTACAATGACATTCTCTTTTATGTTTTTTGTTAACTAAGAAAAATAAAGATTTTTGATGTGAGATATAAAATTTAAAGATTTTTATTTGAATATAATTATGTAGATTTGTTTATATTTATTTTATTTGCTTATATTAAGAATCAAGTGCAAAGTCAAGAACGCTATGTGGTATGATCAAAAACTACAGTGAATGCTTACATTTTAAAAAATATTTATGGGGGCTGGGGATTTAGCTCAGCGGCATAAGTGCCTGCTTTGCAAGCGCAAGGTCGTGAGTTCGATCCCTGATACCGCAAAAAAAAAAAAAAAAAAAAAAAAAAAATTATGACACTAAGTGGACATTCCTATTAATCCTCTCAAATATTGTCCTTATTTTTTTATTTTTTTTATTTTTATTTTAAAGGGAGCAAAATTAAACACAACAAAACAGAACACGGGACATAAGAAATCATAAATTTCAAAGCTGGACAACCAGAGATCTTCATTATCTGTCATTTTGTCTCTTGTTTTCTTCCAAATGGTTGTCCATATCTTTGCGTAGGGGGAGCTCATACTAAATAACATACCCAATCTTTTCACAAGATGTGTACTTAACTGGCTCCCACTTGCTGGGTGGGGGGACATAGGATGGGGGACAGGACGACATGAGATGTCTGATTCCCAGCCTGCACACCGGCAGGCTCACAGCCGCCCCCCAGAGAGGGGAAGAGTTGCTTGTTCTCATGGCACCCCGAGTCAACCCAAGGTGCAGGTCCTGAAGTGCCAGGGTCTCTCTCCTTTGGGCAGCCAAAAGTGCCACACTCAAGGCCGCCCCCCAGAGAGGGGTATTGTCCTTATTTTGAACATCCTTAGCATACTGTTTTTGCCACTTTCTGAAACAGTTCTGGAAATCTTTTCTCATAAGCATCTTATTTGAGCTGTCATAGTGACCTTAATTTCTTGAATTGATTCAAAACATTTACCTTTCACGGTCATTTTTACTTTGGGGACAAGCCAGAAGCAGCACAGTGCCAGATGTGGTAAATGAGGTGAATAAGACACAACATAATGTTTTTACAAGCCCAGCTGTCTATTGGATGACACGCGACAGCAGCACTTTTAGTAGTCTTTATCATACCTTGTAAAGACACAAAGGAGAACTTTTAGAACTGTTTCAGAAAGGGGCAAGAATGATGAGATAAATGTCCTTAAAGTAAAGGGAAGCATTTTGAGAGAGATTAATGGCAATATGTCTTTTCCAGTAATAGTTGTTTTAAAAAAATTTAAACACTGACTGTATATGTTAATCACCCTTTGTACAAATAAGCAAAGCTCTGTTAGTCAAGTTACAATGAAATGACATTTCCTTCAGCATAATATTAAATCTAAAAGAATATTTAATTTTTAACAGGAATCAAAACTCTTCCATATTTTAATGGCCATCAAATAAAAACAGAGAGAGTAATAGTAAACTAGTGGTCTCTGTTTTTCTGGGATTGGAGCCATTTTCCTCTTCTAAGTCTCATCTAGGCTGTAAAGTTCTGATGCTGGGCTCTGGTCTCTGCTTGCCCTAGCTGGAATCCTTGCCCTGTCAGTTTCAGTTAAATAAACCAGGACAATTTATTTAACCTGAGATTTACTTTCTCATGCATAAAATGAAGAGAAGAATAAAACCAATTTCACAAGATTGTCAAAATGATAAAATGAAAAATGGACAGGATATAATGTGTGCTCCATCAATATTTATTGCTATTGCTATCCTATTTATTAACAATATACTAGCTTTCAGTGTGACATCCTCACAAATTTATTGAGCATATGTATTTTAAGCACTGATGCGTATTAGGTATTGTAGGTGAAGACACTAAAAACAGCATAATCTCTCATCTTAATAAATTATTGGTTAGATGGATAATAGCAGACATTTAAAGACAAATACACAAAGCACTACAAAAATGCAAGGACTAAGATGTCCTTACCTGCAATAGGAATTTTTTTAAAAGCACAGAAGGGGTCTTTCCTCTATTGGAAGACAAATATATGAATAAAACTGACTTGGAAATAAAGATGCCCGTCTTCCAATATCCTGTCTGCCCACCTTGAGCGCCATTTAGCTAACTGAGCAAAATCACATGACTTGGGTTCAGCCAATTAGATATTCTTCTCTTGGCCTTTGAATCTCGAACAAGTTGCTGGGAGAGTGAGAGAATATTGTTGGCTCCCATCTCAGAGGCTAAGCAGTGAATTGCAGAGTAGCAGGAGCAGCACTGATAAGAGAACAAGAATGATGATGATTCTAAAGAGGCTGCTCCAGTAGCGTGATCTCAACTGTGTCCTCAGCCCTTTACGCTTTTTTATTTCTAATCTATTTCTAACTCTGATCTCTCAACCACTAGCCAATTTCTAAGAAACCAAATATCCTTCCAACAAATTGTTTTTCTGCATATTAGAAGTTTTCTGTTCTCTACAACTAAGAAACTTATCTGGTAGTGTTAGTTCATGAAGTAACTTTCCAGTCTCATAAGAACCATATCTTTGAGTTTCCAATTGACCTATAATTGCTACTTTCTTTTATGCAAACTAAGAAACTACTTTTTTTGCCTTTTTTAGTATAAATTTCTCAATTATGACACATTATTTTTACAAAATACGTATTTTAAAAGTATTATCTAAATGTCCATTTAATAAAAGCATGGGTTTTTATTATTTAACACACACACACACACACAAGCACACAGACAAACTTCGTATTTCATTCCTTCCAAACAAGACTCCCTCATGACTCTTCATTTTAAGATAAGCAATAAAGAAGAAAGGGAAAAAATAACTGGTAAGAAAAATGCCAGGAAATAGAGAAGTAAAAAAATCACTTTACAGTTCCTTGTAGGAGTCAACAACCTACTCCTATCTTTGTTTTCTTCCTAGTATTAGCTTGATCAGATTGATATTTTTGTTAAAGAAAATCAAATATCAGCAGTTAGGTGCTCAAACCAGAAGGTTCAGATACAGGAATATTTTAGCCCATGGTTCACTGTCATTGCTAGCAGATGAACAGGTGGAAAAGATTAAACTGAAAATGTCCACCCCATTGGGAGGCTCTCCAGGACACCAGACAGAAAAGTCATGCTTCCAAAATCTTTGAATAGAGTTAAGAGAAAGATCAGGTACAGTGAACTAGCAAAAACGGAGAAAAGAAAGATTAATTTACCTTCCCTACTTGTACTGTTGTATTCACAGGGAGCAAAAGCAACAGAGAACACTTAATAAAATCTTTTCACTCTCATATCAGGAAATATATCCCCCCTCCCCTTGCCACCAAACGTTGGTCATTTCCCAGCTGTCTCCGGATTTTATTTTGTATCCACTTGGGCTATGAGGTCAGAGTTAAGCCTTAAGGAATGTGTCTCTGTATAGGCAGAAATCTGACTCCCTCTGAAAAACCTCTTAGTATATCTTGGGAAAACTGCAGTTGCTATCACATGTACAGAGACAGCTTTTGGAGTCACTGGACTTGAAATATTCTGTTTGTTGAGCAGCCAAAGGTTACTGCTCCCTGGAGGACTAAGCCAGTTTCTCAAAGCCCCTCCCACTGAGTCATGCTTGTCTGGCTGCAGCTGCTAAAAAGATGGGAATTTAAAACAACTACACAAGTGCAAAAATAATAACCAAAACAGTGAAAATATTCTTGGGTTTTAAACGGAAAATAAGCTTACTGAAGAAGATGTGTGGTGAGGGGAGAACATTAGCGACAACATGGAGGAATTTCATTTCCAAATAGATTGGAAATGAAAAGAAACAGAAAGGATATCACAGGTTCTCAGAGCCAGGAACTACATTGTTTGTACCCTGAGACATACAGTCTCTTGAATCTAGTTTCCCTGCTATCACTAGATATTCTGTGACCTAGACTTACATGGAAGTTAGTATTAATAACTTGTCCACTATTGAGATATTGTAATCTTATTTTTCAGCAATTCTTAAAGAAATTTAAATGCTGATTATCATTGTTTCTGTGTTGGTAATGGTGTTAGTCCATTATTAGTTCCATCCTAAACATGTTATAGTATTTCTCAAGTAAACTAAAAATGCTTGGTTCTCAAATTCTTGAATAAAATCCCATGTTTCATTCAGCAGAGTCCAGGAAAACTGAACAAGGCAGCACCCCTGTTGTACAGAGGGCTCCTGCAGGGGTCTCCCATCCTTTCCACACTCCCTCACCAGAGTTCTCACTTTTTCTCTGTCTCATCAAAGGGGAAAGCTATCTGACAAGCCTTGATCCAAGGTGTAAAGGACAAAAAACAGCCATTCTTGGCAGTTATCCCACCTTCAAAAGGAGACAAAGGGAAATCACTAGTGACAGGACTTTTGTTGAGAGGTTTGGGAGGGAATTTGAAATGCAAAGCCCTCCTTGAAAGCTTTCAAATCATGCTGTTGAAACACATCGAAGGTATCCTTTTCCAAGACACTGAAATCTGTTCCATGGGTGCCTGTTACAATTGTTCCAAAAACAACGGTTACAAGCAATTTCACCCATGTTAAAACCTTGTCCACAGATCAGAAATTGCCTCTTTAGTTTGTGGGAGGATGCTCTGTTTTACCAGAATCTATGTCTCTTCCACAGCTTTCCTTCATCCCTCAGAAAAACAGGCTTAAGGTTGATTCACCCTAACAAAGCACTTTAGTATTTTACTAAATTAATCTCTCTTTCTTGTTCTGTTTGTAATCCTGTCACCACCAACCCTATCATTTTGCATGAGTGTTAATGCCTCTCGTAATTGTACACAACCTACAGACAATCCCGTTTGATTTTGTTTTTCAATCTTGCTTAACTGGGTCTAGTCAAAAACTCCATTGATTCATTTTCTGCCAGCTTCTCAGTACATTTCCACAATGATCTGAAAGTTTGTATAAACTGCTTCACTTCCTGGAAAGTTTTTGCTGTTCTAAGAAAAGAGCTAAAGTTTTAAAACATCTCTTTGAACTGACCACTTTGACACTGATCCTTTTTTAAAAAAATTCTGGAGAAGAATATTCTAAAAACTGGTGTTTAAATAATCTAAATCAGCTAAATAAATCACTTACTATATTTTATTAAATTGTGCCTCCACAGAAACCTGTAAAGTCTTAGAGGGCAAACAATTTTGCCTGTCATTTGTTAGCTTATTCACTCATCAAATTACTGTTATCATTATTCCTCCAGTGCCTATGACAAGTCCATACAAACAAAGGGTAAGTATGGAAGAGGGTAATTCAACATTTGATATTGTGGTTTCAGTGACCAATATTTTTGTCACACAAATGAAAATGGAGATGTTAAAATATCAGCCTGTGAAATACAAACTAGCCCTTGTCTTCTATTTAAGAAATGTAGACATGTAGAACTGGTGAAAGGGATTAGATTATTCACTTTCTAGAACTGAGGTAATAACATTGACTTGTCATTAAATAATCATGCAAGTCAAGGAGGTGAGTTCCCTTGCTCTTAAAATACAAGACAAACCTATGTTTTGCTTTTATTTATTTATTTTTTTGAGATGCACTACAGCATTTGATTTTTTAATGTGTTTTTCTCTTGTAGCTTAAACCATCATTTTTCAAAACAATGTTTGTAATCTATGTTATTATCATTCATTAGTTATCTTTTTTATGTACATTTAAGAATTTTGACCTTAGTTCTGTCTTTTAAATTTAAAGTTACCCTTGTTAACTTTATCTTATCCATAAGATAAGCATATCTTATCCATCAGCATTCAGAAAGCTACTGCCTGAAAAGGTATAGCTTTCTTTCTCTTTTATTTTGCTAACAGAACAAAAGTAAAACATTCAACTTATGAACAATTTAAATCAGTTTTCACATCATTATGAAGTGGTTTTGCAAACAATATAGAAATCCAAGCAGCCAAATTGATAAATTTGGAATTTTATTAGCTGAGCTCAGTGACCACTCATAGACCTCTGTTTCAGAGCCCAAATAAGGAGCCCTTGGAGCTGAAGGCACAGCGAGGTAATTTCCAGCATGCTGGAGCTTGCTCCAGGAGAGCTCTGGACCACCACCCCCAGTGGCTAGGACCCCGCCCAGCTTTCTTAACAACCATAGGAGGCACAAGAGGTCCCACAGACCTGAATAGGCCACACTTAGCCACCTCCATTGAGTCCCTGGAGCTGAGGGCAAGCGAGGTGATTTCCAGCATGCTTGTACTCTCTTTGGGAGAGCTTTGGGACATTGCTCCCAGAAGTCAGGACCCAGCCCAGCTTCCTAAAACAGCACTGGGGGCACAGGAGGTCCCACAGGCATGACTGGCCATGCCTAGCCACCTCCACTGAGCCCCAGGAGCTGAAGGCTTGTGAGGTGAGTTGCTCCTTGTACTCAGGGAGAGCTTTAGATCATTGCTTCCACAGGTTAGAACCTTGCCCAGCATCCTAGACCAAGGAAGACACAGAGGCAGTCCCTGCGGGGCCTGACTGGGCCATGCCCAGTGACTTCCAATCAGTGCTGGAGAGCTGTGGGAGCATGAGGTCATTTCTAGCATGCCCATAGGAAGCTTTGAAACATTGTTCAAAACCCGGAAATATAGGAAAATGACAAAACAAAAGACCAAAATGCAATCTCAAACCTCCAGCCCATCCCAAGCAAGCCTAGGAGCCATGTACATAGAAGAAAATATAAGCCATGCACCTGAAATGCTTGAAATGATATCAACTGAAATCAGGAACAACCCTTGAAAGCTATAAAAGAACTCAAATCAGAAATAATCTCCCAGGTGAAAGAAGAAATGATAAATGTAATGAAAGAAACACTAAACACATCTAAAGAAGACATAGTTAAAAAATTAGAGGAGCAATGCAAAAAGATTGGAATCCTGAATGAACAATATAAGAAAGAAAGAGAATGCATACAGCAGATTCAAAAAGATATAAAGGAAATCAAAAATTCCATTGAAAGTTGGCAAAACCACCTCAGTGAAAATGAAGATAGATTTTCAAACCTCAAAAACAAGATTGCAGCTATTGAACAGGAAAGGAAAAATCTTTTAAAAATAACAAGGATTCAGGAAATAACAATTCAACAGCTGCAAGATAATGCAAAGAAAAATAACATAAGACTGATAGGGATAAATTAAAAAGAAGGGGACAATACAAATGATATCAAGAGGATATTTACAGAAGTAAAAGCTGAAAATTTCCCAAACATGAGAATGGAAACTGACATACTGATCAATGAAGCATATAGAACTCCAAATAGCCATAACCAAAATAAAACTACACCCAGACATACAATAATCACCATCCCGGAAATCCAACATAAGAACAGAATATTAAAAGCTGTTAGAAAGAAAAGACAGATCACCTATAAAGGAAAACCTATCAGAATCACAGCAGACTTCTCAATACAAACAATGCAGTCAAGAAGAGCATGGAATGAGGTATTTCAGATCATAAAGGAAAACAACTTCCAACCCAGACTGATGTACCCTGAAAAACTGTCCTTCAAAATGGATGGAGAAAGATACTTCCATGACAAAGAACAGCTGAAGAATTTCATGACCACCAAACCAACCCTGCAAAGAATACTGAAAGACATTTTAGATAGAATAGGAAAAAAACACTAAGCAAGGCAGACAATTAAACAGAGTGGAAAGATAAAGAAGCAACAGCAGAAAGATAACATGTCAAAAATAAAGCAATGTATATCAGTTATAACCATTAATGTAAATGGCCTCAATTCACCAATTAAAAGAAACAGACTGGCAGAATGGATCAAGAAACAATATCCAACCATACACTGTCTACAAGAAACCCACCTAACTCAAAGGGAAACTCATAGACTGAAAGTCAAAGGATGGAAAACAATACTTCATGCAACAGGAACCCCCCAAAAAGGAGAGGTAGCTATTCTGTTTGCAGACAATGTGAGCTTCAAACCAAGAATGATCCAAAGAGATAAAGAAGGTCACTATGTACTAGTTAGGGGAAAACTTCAAGAGGAAGAGATAACAATCTTAAATATATATGCACCAAATTTGGGGGCACCCAGCTATACAAAATAAGTATTGACAGAAATGAAAAATCAAATAAGCAATAACACAATTATAACAGGAGACCTAACATGCCATTGACACAAAGGGACAGATCAACCAGACAGAAAATCAGCAAAGAAATAACAGAACTGAATCACACCTGTGAACAAATGGACTTGATAGACATACATACAGAGTGTTCCACTCAACATCAGAATATACAATCTTCTCAGCAGTACATGGAACATTCTCTAAAATAGACCATATAATAGCCCACAAAACATACTTAAGTAAATGCAAAAGAATTGAAATTATCCCATGCATGCTATCAGATCATAGTGCCATGAAACTAGAAATTAATGACAAAAGAAACTGTAAAAACCCCACAAACACATGGAAATTGAATAATACACTCCTGAGCAATCAGTGGGTCACAGAGGAAATTAAAGAAGAAATTAAACAATATTTACAAGTCAATGAAAATACAGACACAACTTACCAGATTTTGTGGGATGCAATGAAAGCAGTCCTGAGAGGAAAATTTATTGCATTGAGTTCCCACATCAGGAAGACAGAACGAACACAAATAAACAACCTGAT
>PVJX010039499.1:0-15734 GCA_004027295.1 Dolichotis patagonum
AAATATACATAATTTATCATCTTAACCATTAACACATAGTGTACAGATCAGTGGTTTTAACCGCATTCAAAATAGTATCTAGACTCCAAAACTATTATCTGGACTCCAAACCTTTCAGTCATCTGCAAGCAGAATTTTGCATGTCCTGTGTGCATTAGGCTCTGTTGATTGCTCTTCAGTGGCACCTCCTGATCTTCATCCCTAGACAAACCTAGCCACACTCCTCCAAAGTCTTTGAGGATACTCTGTATACCATATGCCTTATGTCACCCATTTGGGCCTCGGTTTCCCTTTTTCTGTGTGTCTCTTCCTTAGTGCTGAATACAGGGATTAGCACAAGAGACTCCAACAAAAAGTGCTGCCCAGTTGCTCACTGGGGGTTGAGTGACATCTCCTAGAAGGAGAAATGGGAACTTGGCTGACTCATTCACTCTTAATTTTCTTTATTTTCACATAACAATTGTTTAAAATATTGGGGTTTTCTTTTAAAATTTTCTGTTAAAAATTTTAGTACGAAGAAAGAGACATTATGGTAGCTACTATTAATATCCAGTTGTCTTGTTGTAAAGTGCTGTGTTGCTTATGTTGTTCTGTTCTGATCTGCTTTGTTCTGTCCTCTTTTGTTTTATTCTCTTTAAAATAAAAATTAAAAATTTAGCATGATATAGATACACCACATAGGATATGAGACTAAGACTCCTCTACTACAGAGGATTTCACATAAACATTTCAGGTGCTACACAGCACAGAAGGCGCATGCATTCACCACCACCAGGATCCTCCTGTTTTTTCCAACCCAACATTATTAGCTGTGGAAAGTAATTTGCTCAATCTGCTACTGTTTTCTGGTACTAGTTATGGAGTTCTCCAAGTTTTCTCAGCACCTTCCCAAGAGTTTCTGAAGGAAAAAAAAAAAAAAAAACTGCTTTCCCACCGTGAAAGACAAGGGCTGGAGCCCAGGGGAAGCCTCCACAGGCCTCCTGGCCTGCTTTCCCTGAGCGGGACTCTGCATTTGGAGCCGCGGAGGGAGGACGCTGCGAGGAGCCGGCTGACTGATGGCGGCTGGGGTGCTGGCCCTGCCGCCGCCACTGCGGCTCCTCATCGCTGTGCTGCGACACAAGCTAGCAGTGCTATGTCTCCATTTTACTCTGAGCTGAAACTGAAGCAGCCCGTTTTCTACTCCAATCTATGTTTGCTTCCTCAGTTCAGAGGAAAACAGCATATTTTTGATGGGGCTTCCTGGGCCTGAGGGAAGGTGCAAGAACCATTACTGGACTTTCTTTGCTGCCACCTGTGAATCGCTAATTTCAAAACAGAAGTTTGTTTTTCAGGTTTACTTTTAATTAATAAGTAGAAATGGATGAAAAACAGAACTGTATTAAAGAACAACTTTAAAAAAATAATCCTAATGCTGCTTGCCAAATTGTAATATACTTTTAGAAAATGTATAATTCCTGCCGTGGTGTGGGGATGTGTATCTTAAAAATAAAAGAATCTACCACCAGCTAAGAAGACGAATTGCTTCTTTTTCCTTTTTAAAATTAATGCAACTGTATGTAAAGTACTCTATGGAGAACACGTTAAACTTCTTTAACCTCAGCAGTGCGACTCCCTTTAGAGGAAGCCCAGAAAAAGTTTCTCAGTACATTTCCTCCACAGCTGTTGCTAAGATACATCCTTCAGGTGCATAAATCAAGTTTTCTTTGTGCAGGAAAGCCAAGTGAACCTTAACAAGGAATGCTTTGTGACAGATGGAGATCACTTCCCAGCTACAGCAATGGTCTATTTCACTTACTGTTGCACTCCTTTGGTTTTAGAATGCAAAATTAACTTCCTATGCAGAAAATCCCACTTACACATGCAGCCAGGTTTTACAACAAGAGGCACCAGCCCCTTAGCTTTCTCCTCAGCTAGCACGGAGCAATTAAAGAGGGCCCTTAAGTCCACGACCTTTGACCCTGGAGCTAGAACAGGGATCAGAAGGCTAAGGAAAGACTGAGCCAGAGAGCAAACAGTAGACAACAATGTTCCCTCTGTTTACACAGTTTTGCACTCTTGGGTGCCTCAGAAATGGATAAAAATGGTTAGGCTGAAAGATAAATACCAACCAAGTAGAACAATAGAGATGAGGCCACTGAGTCTGGCATATTGTCTACAAAGGATTTTGTTATTAACTCAGTGATTCCTTACTGTGCTCTAAAAGGTGGCTGAACAATTTTTCAAACAGCAAAGAATGATTACTTTAAAAAGTAATCTTTTTTTGAATAATTCTTGAATTATTCTTTTGAATAATACTATATGAAAGTATACTTTTTGAGCAGGGGTGCCAATACAAGGCAAATTAAACACAAGGTGTTTTAATATATTCAGTTCTAAAAAAAAAAAGAAAGAAAATGAATTCTTCACTATCAAAAACCAGCAATATCCAGGAAAGTCCAGGGCAGACCCTTTGTAGCTTTTTTTTCTAATCAGATTTTTTCTAATTTTTTTTCTAATCAGATTTTATTTGTGCATTGTAGGTATGTATGGTGATCACAGTCATCATGGAGAATGTGTACCTGTACATGATTCAACTTGTTTCTTTCTTTGTAGCTAATAATTTTTAAATGTTGATGAAAAAATCAAAAACTAAAAATAAAATGGGATGAGAATCAGCCTCCTATAGGATGGATGGATGGCAATTCTAGAGAACCCCAGGCCATCAGTCCCTGCCCCTTGGTGCCTAAGGGGAGCAGAGCCCTGGGAAAGTGTAACTTGCTCCTAGAGTTGGTGACAATAGCTCGATAATCCTGTACAATCTAAAATCTCATCAGAGGTCTGAGGAAAAAGACGCAGGCGCTTTATGTGAGCACACAAAGGCCCTGTCCTGAGGGCTCAGGTAGAAGGGCTCTAAAAAATACCCTGTGGTGACAGCAACAGAAGAAACTTCAGTAAAAGAAGGATCTCAAGCCATTGCCTGGCAAATCTATTAAGTGTGAATATTCATGCTCCAGTGTAAAAACATGAGGAGGGACACCCAGGACAAATACACACTGCCTTTCCCAGACCTAGTGGGATAGCTGGAGCTGACCAAGCCAACCATCCCCAAGAACAGTGCTTCTGGAAGAATCTTTGACCAGTCACAGATTATCAGTGGGAAGCCCTCAGGACACAAGCCTCCATTTTTGTAGTAAGGTGGGAGAGAGCCTTTATGTGGTCCAGTGAGGTCACTTTCCTCAGCTATCAGTGTGGGGGCACAAATCCCCAGAAGTGTGAGTGAAATGATTGGCACCCTGACAAAACTGACACACAGCAGCAATGTCAGGTCCAGACTGCATGTTCATGCCACAGCTTGAAGATGATTATCAATTAAACTGAGGTTTGGTGTCCTGAGCATTTTAGAGGAGACATAACCAGATATAAAGAAAGCTTGTGACCTGAGTTCACCTAAGAGAAGACAGAACCCAAATCAAGTTACAGTCTGCCTGGTCCAATCTTGTTTTCTTTGTCCATTGAGTAAATCCTTGAAGAAGATGCATCTTTATCACAACTAAGTGTGTTTATTTTGATATCTGAATGCTCTAATAAAATTTCAGGGACAAAAGATTAACATGAAAACTATACCTTTAAAGGAAAAAATTAAGTCCCATGCATATATTTACATTTATCTTACATTTTTAAGGCACTTAAATAAATTCCATAGGTTCTCCTCTTGGAATTAAATTCTGGCTTTGTTTTGTTTTGTTTTGTTTGTCTTGCTAAGCAGTTCAGGTTGGCCTTGAGCTCACTTTGTAGCCTATGCTGGTCTTGAACTCTCAAAGATCCTCCTGCTTCAGCCTCCTGAGTGCTGGGTTTACAGGAGTGCCCCACCATGCCTGGCAATTCTGGCATTTTAATTTGGGGCACTAGAACTTGATGTTAGGTCCACAGGTAACTGTGCTACCAAATATACAAAAAAAAGGAAAGATTTCTTTAGAAGTTTGGCAAGTATTCACATTGGAACTTTTTGTGTCATATTAAAACAGGAATTTGTCATAGCATTAATCCTAGTATTTTATATTTAAAATACAACTTTACTATAAAAACATTTAGTTCTTATACAAAAGTGTTTGCAAGCTCTGCTAGGCAGTCTGCCAGAAATTCATGCATTATTGACCTTCAAATGGTTCAGCTGAGCCGCTCAAACTATACTAATTACCCGGATGTGTGAAATCTGAGAACATCTTTTTGGGTGCCTGTATTGAATGCCACTGTGGGAAAGGTATCTTCTATGTGCATTAGAGATGACAACAGATCACAAATAAAACAGCCTGCAGATAAACTCAAGTTTAATTTTAAAAAAGGATGTTTTGTTCAAAGTAACCCAAGAAGCTACCCTGCTTTTAAACTCCTCTTTTATGCAGTACAGAATTTCCACCAAATTTTTAACCTTAAAATTAATCCTGAATTTGTAAAACTGAAAGCATTTGTAACAACGTGCTCCTCATCAGAGATAAGAGGCTGTGCAAAACCCTCAATGGCTTCAAGTAATCAGATCTATTGTGTTATAACTTCAAATAGGTTCAGAAAATCAGTGGAAATGGAAATGAAAAGAACAAAGGTTTCAAACCCACAGCAAACAAAAGCTCTCCTCCACATCTATTCCTCTTTCAATTCAGTAAAGTAAAAGAAGCAAACACCTTACGTAGAGAAACAGAATAGTCCCAAGACTCAGAAGCTGGCTATTCATCTAAAGGTAGGCAGTTTATCTGCTGTGGAAGCTAGAATCTTTCTCTAGTGCAGTGATACTTGTTTTGGACTCTGAGGCAGACGGCTCCTCCCTGGAAAATGGCCTCCGCTGAATTCTAATGGCTTCCTTTAAAAGGCTGGGCAGTCCTGCACAGTAGACTTCTGTGATACCTTTATTCATAATCATACCCCAACCTATATGGATTAGTCAGCACCCTCCTTTGCAAGTCTTTCAGTATCTTCACAAATATCAATTAACCAGCTAGGTTATAGCAGTCTTGGACAAATTATGACAGACAGTTTGATTGTCAGGCAGCACATGCACACATGGAGAAGACCAGTAGTCCTGCTCAGGGGTGTTCTTTGAGCCTCCAGAAGTGTTCCTCCATGATCAAGACCCTCATTTTGGATAAGAGATATAGGAAAGTTTGTATGATTCACAGTCAGCCCTGAAGCCCTTCAGGTCCTGGGCTGCACTTTCCTAACCTCTTGCCCGTTAAGCATGACTTCCCTTCTGGATGTGTTAGTGACATCACCAAGGTGTGTTAGGTTTCCATGACTGCCAAAATCAATCATCGCAATTATCTCGTAGGCTATAGATCTGAAGTCTGGGCAGTACAACTGGTCACTGTGCTCCAGATCTCAGCCACAATCTAAGTTCTCGCCTAAAGGTTGTCTTTAGGTTTTTGCCAGTGGCCCGGGGATTTAGCTCAGTGGCTTAAGCGCCTGCCTGGCAAGTGTGAGGTCATGAGTTTGATCCCCGGGGCCTATCTTGCCCCCTGATATTGTAATCCCAAACACTGTGTACAGGGCTGGGGATTTAGCTCAGTGCATAAGCACCTGCCTGGCAAGCACACAGTTGTGAGCTTGATCCCCGGTACCAAAAAAAAAGTCCTACCTATGCAAATACTGTGTACAGTCATCCAAGTATTATAATCTTTTTTTTTTTTAGTTTTTCTCACAATCCAAAAAGTTATATTTGTAATCCAATTGAGACATTATTGGAATCCCAGTAAATTAATTTTAATCTACACCACCAATGCAACCCACGGCGAGAGTAAAGACACCAAGACATATTCCAAGTGAAGAGCAGCCAAGGGGTCCTAAATCCAATCCCTGTGAGGATGTGCAGACAAAGGCCCTGATCCTAGGCCTCTCCCAGGATTTATTATCTTGTGAAGAAGGGGGTGGCTCCGGGATGAGTGACAGTGAGGATGGCGGGAACTGTGAGTAACTTGAGCTGACTAGCCAGGTGGGGAGAAAGGCATCTCTGCAAATTGCAGAGATAAAGATATGTAGAAGGATTAATTTACACAATCTAATTAAAGAAGCAACTGAATTGTGTTGGGAGGCTGGCACTTTGGTTTTTGATATGTAAACTCTTGTGCCTTGGGGAGTCATAGCCTCTTTACCTTGAGGCTCCTACCCAGTTGACGACATTCCAGGAGCTATTAGCTCTAACATCCGGCTGTGCTCATATCCTTTACAGGGAGAACACTGTGCAAGAAAACAAGACTGTTGGCTTTAGAGATTATATATCAGTACCTCAGCTAGCCTTATTTGCAATGCTTAGAGCCAGTTGAAGAGAGAAGGAAATATCATAGCCAGCTCTCTATATATCACTATAATGAAATGAGTCTCCAAATAATCAAAGTCACAGTAATTGTTTTACATTCAAGGGAAGTCACTGGCATTGTCTCCCACACCCTGGCATCGTCTTCTCAATTCAGCCAGGCCCGGGCCATGCCACAGCGCTGCATGTGTATTAGGCTTCAACAGCTCCAACAGACCTGGGCTCAAATCCCCTATTTCAACTCACTGGCAATGGGCCTCTTTGCATATTATTTGGTGACATCATCTGTTCACTATGAGTAACAGTATCAGCTTAAAGGTTTTTGTGGGAAAAATGTCAAGAATTGAGTAAAATATAAACTGATAGTTTTCCCACCAATATTAGCACTTTTTTAAAAATTCCCCTCCTGGTACCCCCAATATTAGCACTTTTTAAGCTTTCTTCCCAACTCAGGATATTACACTTGATTCTCCTTTGTTCCATGCGGTTATTAGTACTTCAAAGTCTTTCTTGCAGGGCACTGATTAGGCACACAAATAATGTTTCTTGGCCAATCCTCTTCCCAGTTTTCACTGTTTTTTTTTTTTTTTTTCCTTAACCAGACACAAATCCTGACCATGACCTTCTTCTTATCGGAGAGGAAACATCAGATGTTTGTAAAGCTTAGTGTTAAGAGGTACTTTGTTTCCAAGAGACATACCTTGCAATCCCTCCTATGTCCCGACCCGTGGGTAAGTCAACGAAGACCCTAGAGGGGGAGTGGAGATGGGATAGGACAAGAGACACGAGAAATGGAGATAAGACAGGATTCTGATCAAGTCTCATTCACTGGCAGGAAATGGTGGGCATTTATAGGTACAGAGAAAGAGGGAGTGAAGCCTCTTGACATCAACAAGTAACTAGGCAACGATGGGTGGTCTTAGCCTAATTTTAGAGAGGTGCATGCCTTTGGGAACCTTGAGAAATAGACAAGGTATGCAGAAACAGAAGCTAAACTGATATGATAGCTACTATTATCAAACGAAGGTCAGTCACAAGTCTCTCACAGAAGTTTCCCACACTCCTACTCAGTACTACTTTATTGCGAGAATGTAAGTTGGCCCGTTTAAAACACTCTCAGTGGTTTTTCCCTTGTCTTTTAGTGTGGAAGTAGGAAAGTTCAATATTTAGTTTCCAGCCTCACTTAGCAGACATGTGACACAACTGTGGCCAGTGAGATCTGAAAAGACCCTTCATCGTTTACCCTCTCATTCTTGATTGCTTCTTCCTGCTTGGATCTTGAGGATGCAGCCATCTTGTGACCATGAGTGAACAAGCAAGATGTCAAAAAGCCAATAAGGAAGGGAAAGCAGAAAGAGAGTGTGCACAGGTCTCTGACAGATTTGCTGAGCCATGTGTGTGCCAGGCTGCCTGCCACAAGCTTCTTGTTATGTGAGGCAAATCTACTCTCATTTGTTTCTGAGTTAGAAGGCTTTTTTTTGGGGGGGGGGTACTGGGGATCGAACTCAGCTTGCCAGGCAGGAACTGGTGCCACTGAGCTAAATCCCCAGCCCCATAGAGGGCTTTCTGTAATCTGAAACACAACACATCTCTAACCAAAATCTCCCCTCAAGGACACTTGACATTTATTGCCTCTTCGTTTTTTTTTTCTACTGTAAGCAACATGTTTGCCTCACTAAGGTCTGACAACCATGAGATGATTTTTTTTAGCACTTTCACTGCTGTGGACTGGGAATGCTCAGAAGGCTCTTTACAGAAAAGGTATGGGCTCCTGCTGCTTTACGCAGGTTGAGTCAGGCTGCACCACAGAAGCTTTGAGAAGCAGAAGTTTTAACTGCAACTGATACTGCCAGTTTTTGACTGCTTGGGGGAAATCTGTACTAAAAAGCTTACAATACAGGCATTCTCCTGAAAGAGGAAGGATTTCCTTAAGATGTGTGGAAATCACAGAACAGCTGGCTCTAGAAATGGCTATCTAGAGTTACAGCCCAGGGAATGAGATGCCTTTCAATCTCTCCTGAAAGGAAGTCTTGCGAAACGGAGACCTGAAGTTAATGTCACCATAATGGCAATGTACAGTGTATGAACTCAAGACATAAAGAGGCAAATATAGACAACTCCACTTACATTTCAGGAGAGGGCAATCCCCTCTGTTTTTGTCAGCTTTCTGTTGCAAAGATAAACACATAATATCTAGTGTATACAGCTTAAAGGAGGAAGAGTTTATTTTGGCTCAAAGTTTGAACGAGTTCAGTCCATGGTCTACTGACTCCTTGGCAGACACAAGGGGTGGAGGGTTATGGCAGCGCCAAGAGGGTGCGCTCCATGACATCCAGGAAGCAGAATGGAAGGGAAAGCATCAGAGAAAAGATACACCCTCCCAAGGTGCACCTCTAGTTTCTTCAACTAGGCCCCACCTCCTATCAGCCCACTTGGCTATGGTTAGGGCCTCACAATTCAGTGACCTCTCTAGGCATTGTTTAAACAAGCTGAGGAACAAGATCACACTGCCACACACTGCAAAAAGCTGTTTCTGGTCCTGAAAGAGCCCCATGGCTCTGTGCCTGGGTCAGCCTGGAATGATTAAACCCAGTAGAAAGCTCCTCTTCTCCAAGGCCAGGGCTCTGTGGTGAAAGGAAGGAGACAGCTCTGCTTAGAGTCCTGAGACACAATGCAATGCTGCCTTTTTTTTTTAAATGAAATATTCAGCAGGTACTTTATTTGAAGCAATGGGTCATCTCAAGGCACAATGAGAGAGAAAACTATAAATACATGTCATGTTATCCATGGTATAGGATTTTACACCAAGAATTTTTCTCCTTATCTCTCCTCTGTTGTAACATGTGTTGTAACAAGTGTATAACTTTTTCACAAGTTCCTACTTCCAACACAGCTATAATTTCTATAAAATTATCCTTAAAGTGTAAGCACCTGAGCCTCCTGAACAGAAAACCTGGGAAGCTGAATGGAAATGCAGATTCTTGACCATTCCCCACCCTCTGAGTCAGATTATGTAAAGACAAATCCTGGAACTGAAAGTTCAGGGACACTATTGTTAGCCATTGTCTATTTTAAGGTTGTAATTTATATAGAAACCTCATTAAAATAAAACTTTTTAGGACTATTTCCTAATGTAAAACAGACCCTAAGGACGCAAACTTCTTTGTTTTGAAGGGAAATCTTATTTCACAGCCATTGTATTTTAAATACTTAGTCCATTTTAACATAAATACAAATTAATATACAAACAGCACTGCTCAAAAGAATTGTCCAGAGGAACTTAAAACATTGCCTTGGCTTCCCAAATGGGTGATCTACAACTCAGGAGGCAGACTGAAGATTGTAGGAAAGTGTTCACCTTTATTCTATATCCACAAGTCTTATGCTTTGTTTTGGGGAGCTAGGAATTGAACCAAGAGTCTTATGCATGCTAAGCAAAAACTCTACCACTGAGGCACATCCCTATCCCCATTTTATCCTCAAAACAACTGTTTTGGGGTGGTGGGGTCTTGAGATAGGGTCTTGCTATGAGATTCAGGCTGGTCTTGACTTCACAGAGATACTCTTGCTTCAGCCTCCTGAGTCCTGGGATTCCAAGCAAGCACCAAACCATACCAGACTTAGTCTCAAGCTACACTGCCCAGTCTGGAGTTGAAATTGTGATCCTCCTGTCTCAGCCTCTCACAATGCTGGGACTACAGGTGTGCACCTGCACACCTAGCAAAGAGCCTAAGATTTCGAAAAACCTTCAGTTAGCAATGCTCTAACTTTCCTGAGCCGGAAGGCCCAGAGGACCAAGGTCAGAGCCTTGAACCCGGCCCTGCCTACCTTATGACTCTGGGAGCCCCTGTCCCTCACCCTCTGTCCCCTAAGCACTTCCTATAGAGTGCCCACAATTGCGGCAAGCCCTGGCAAGGCGAGGTGTACATGTACGGTTTCAGTAACCTGGCTTCATGTATCACCACAAAACGAAGTGAGTCCAGGGAGAGCCGCTCTCTTGAGCAGGCCTCAGGCCCAGGCCCAGGCAGCAGATGCACACAGCCAGCGCAGCCTGGCGCCTGCAGTGGTTCAGCAAGCAGACGGTGACCATGTTTCCAGTAGTTGTTCTCCAGCCCCAGTGCTGCCTCTTACCCAGACTACTCACAAATGCACACACTACTGAGCAATCACAACTTCACAGAAATATTTCTCTCCTACTGATAGAGGTGAGATCAAGTGGCCCCAACCAATAAACTGGACCTGCCCCAGGCTCAGCCGAGGCCTAACTCTGCCCACAGGGCACTGTGCCCAGCTGGCCATTGTCTCTCCTGCCTCTGACTCACAGTGGTCCAGTCTGGAAAGCAGCAATGCTGAGTTTCTGCCTTGGTGGTCTGTCCTGCTCCACTTGTTTTTCTGCTGATTACAGATGCTCTTTGAAATATTACCTTTTAAAAGATAAAAGGTACTCCAGGGAAATAGCTTGCATAAATGTAGTTTTTCCCAGAAGCATTTCTAGGCCATTAGAAACTTTATAAAGTGTTTGCTTTTTTCTGACTGCAGATTCCTTATTTTCAGCACAACAGTAACGCTTCACACTTCATTGGAACAGTCGCACCTCAGCAAGACTTCAGCCTGTTTTCTTCACATTACTGCCTTAGCAATCAAACACAAACTTCATGACCCCTGGAAAGGGGCTGCAGACCACTAGCTCTGACCTCTACAAGAAAGGGTTACATGATCGCTGCTCCCAGGTGCTGAATGCAGCCTTCACTCTAAGTCCTCAGTCACTGCCTTTGACCCAGGGCACCCAGGTTTCCTCAGGGTGTCCAAGCAGGACCTGCTAGATCCACCTGCAAAGGTTATCTGACCTCTTTCTTGGCCTTGCACACACAGGCTCCCTGAGCCTCTTTAAGGGGAAAAATAACAACAAAAATGCTCTCACAGTGCTAGGATACAGGTGTGCGCCACCACATCTAGCAAGAAGCCTAAGATTTTGAAAAACCTTCAGTTAGCAAGGCTCTAACTTTTCTTCTAACTTTTCTAATCTTCTTCACTAGCCCCCTTTTTAGGCACATGACTGACAGTCCCCATTTACCCCTGAACTAGCCCTTCTCCAAAGGGCTGCACAGGTAAATACCGCCATTTTCCTCACGTGGAAGTTTTGCCCATCTCCAGTTCCTCTCACCAACCTGGCGCCTTTCACCTGCCCACCTCAGGCTTTAGCCTGGCAGCCCAGGGCATGAGCTGCAGCTGGGAGCCAGCCAAGCCAGTGTGGGAGCTGGAGCAGCACACACTGCTGCATCACAACTCCTGCTCTGGTCCTGCTACCAGCACGGTCCAATGGAGCAATCGTCAGCAGGAGTGGCAGCATCATTTCTGCCCTTGAAGAGCTGCAGCCTTCTGGAAACACTGCTGCTGAAAATTTGGGATCCTCAACAATAACTCATGAGTTTACATTTCAAGGCCCAAGATCTTGGAGCCACCCAGTTGATCTAGCTTCTGGAGAGATGTATTTATATTCTAAAAGGTCAGAGGGAGAAAGCAGGACCCTTTCAATCCTGTCTCTAAGCAGCACATTTTCTCTGCCTCCTTTTAGTTGTCTCTTCCTCCTGTACTTAGTCAAAGAAAATCCATTTCTTTCTCTCATTCTCCTTGAGACTGATCACCCAAGTGGGGGCCTTTTCACCTGAGTTTCATCACATCAACCAACCGAAGATAAGCACTGGGGCAAGGGGAGGACTCGAATCTTATAGACTGGGTGTGGGAGACAGAACTGGTCCCAGTGCTGGATTTTTGTGTTTTTGCCTGAAAGGCAGTGTGCTAAGAAAGCATGAAATGAGGGCAGTTTCCCAGGCAAGGTATACCTTGTGGGGTCTGGGACCTGGTTACTAGGATGCAACGCCTATCTTTTCAACAGCAGTCCTTGGGTTTGCTAATGAGTTCAAACCAGGGGCCCCTGTTGGGGCAAGTCAACCTTAGACTCTTTGGTAAGGAGGAGCATAAAAAAAATCCTTGTTTCTTCCACAAAAGCCCTGCAAAGCAGACAGTCTTTGACCCCTTCTGCTGCCTGAAGCAAAGAAAAGCTACTGCCTTTTGAGGGGTTGGGGAAATGTTAGATCTATAATTACATAGCCCAGCTCACAGATCCCCATTTTGGTTTTCAGCGCTGCAAAGCAAAGTGAGGTTTCAGAGTGCTGAAAGACAGCTCTTTGCGGGGCTGTGGGTACAAGTCAGGAATGCTGGAGCCTGTCTGGGCTGCACAAAGATGCCCACAGAATGGGCTGTTCTTTGACAAGGCCATGGCTGATGAAGTAGGGAAGGGATGATTTCTAGCCAAAGTTACAAGGCAAGGACAGTAACATGACAAAGAGCCCAGCCCCTCCACTCGTGTCAGGTAGACTGAGGCAGGTGGGACTTTGGACCTCCTCCTGGGAGATCTCCTTACAGTGGCATGTTTGTGTCTGGGCTCTGACTTTGGCAGTCTGACAATTTGTGCTTTTCATGGTTCTGCAGAGGTCAAGCAGTGAAACTCAGGCCCTTAGGTGCCTGGCTATTCAATGCCACTGCTGATCTCACTCTATGCCTTTTACTGAATCTTGGTTGGGAAAAGAAGGGCAGAGGGTAGGTGGAGGAGGACAGCAGAGATTTACTTCTAAATGATTTTAAACTCAGAATTCTGTCCTGACAATTCTGAATGTGATATAGCTGTCTGTCTGTCCTTCCCTCCTTCCTAAGGGTAACCCCAGGTAAGCCTGCCTGCAGAGGGTCTTGAGAGAGTCACATTTAATTGTCTGTTTAAACTGTGTGAAAATGACTCTTCCTGGAAGTGGCCTGAAGTAATCTGTGAAACTGGCTCGATATTCACTTAATCCAGAAAATCCTACAAAATAATTCAAATCAAAAGGTCAAGCCAGATGTGGTAGCACACACCTATAATCTCAGCACTCTGGGAGGCTGAGGTAGGAAGATAGCAAGTTCAAGATCATAAAAGGAAAATTTTGTTTGTTCGTTTAAGAACATTTATTGGGGACAATCAATATTCTGTGAAGAATAAATTATTTTGAAGCCAAAAATGTTCCTCCCTTCATGCTAGGCAAGAATTTTCTTAGAATGAAGAGAATTTCCCATGCTCATTAGACTTTGGTCCACACAGCAGAGGCCTGGGCTCACCTGAAGGCCCACAGGCAGCAGAGCTTACTGGGGTTGTGGTGGGGCCAGGCGTTTGCCTGTTAAATGACAGAACCCTGTGGCATTCTCTTGAGATGTTTCTGATTTCTGTTCCCAGGAGAGGGAGGTCTCCCTCTAATCAGGCCCCACCTAGATGACGATGGGCAGCTGCCTTTCCCAGGGAATTTCTTTCTGTGTGAATTGTATGGGGGGGGTGCCTCATCTGCTTTTAGAGGAAGCTATCTATTTAGGGACATGGGGGGCTGCCCCCAAGGATCTCCTCTTCAGTGGGGAGGCTCTTCTTGGCTGGCAGGCCATCAACCCTGCATCCCTAACAAGCACTCCTGTTTTGGCTTGCAGGAAATTTGTATTTTGACCTTTGTGGCTGCTTGATGTTGACCTTTTTGTGGTTGAGGTGGACACAGAAATGAAAGGTGTGACCAGTGTCCCCACTGGTCACACCTGAAAAAGGACCTGAAGTCAACCCTGAGACTTCCCAGGTCTGTCTGAGTCAGAGGTGACACTATTAACTGGTGACTCCTCTGGGTCACTTGATAAATGATCTTTGGGGCCAATCTTTGCTCCTGCCTATTCCCTACTTTCTACTCTATTAGAGATATAAGTGACCTCTTCTTACCAAAGCTTCTGGGTTGGCTCAGTCTAAAATTGGTTAGCTCTTTGAAGCTGTGACCCCCTAAGCAAAGCATTCATGACAGTTTAGGGTTGACCTGGAGGACTGAGAAACACCTGAGAACTCTCAGTGACACACATTTATGGGTCCTGCTTAGTAAATAAGCTTCTTCACAAGGTGGAACTCAGAAACACTAGTTAAACTCCATGTGTCTCTCATTTCTTCTGCCACATACACTGGTGGCAAATCTGAACTGAACGAACCGTGCTGCTCTCTGGGCTCCCCTGAGGCACACTCAGCATGCCCTGCTGTCAGACAGAGAAGAGGGTGCAGGGCTGGGGGTGGAGACCTGAGCCAAGCCTGGGCCGGGACAAGATGGAGATGCTATGACTGATAGTGGCAGGTGTTGGGGTAAGGGTTGAGGCTGGACCTCAGGCCAGGATGGAGGTGAGGGGATACTCCTCACTAAGAAACCCAGGGCTGTCAAGGTGCTGGAGATCGTGCTGAAGTACACAAATGTGAAGGAATAGGGACAAGACTCGGGGCTTCACTATGCAGGTGGGAGACCCCGAAAGATGTGGTTATATTTTTAGAAAAACAGGACCTCGGGGAAGAGACAAGATGGCGGACTGGTAGGTAGCAGGAGAGAGGCCCTCTCTGAGAGAGACAGCTCAAATGCCAGAATAAAACACCCTGGAGAGACCCAAACAGAGAGAGATAGACTCTCACAACACAGAAAGAAACTAAAGCGCAAAAACCTGCTAGAATAAGAGGTCCTGGGGCTACTATTAGTGAAGATAAGATCGGCGAGCACGGCACCCGCCTCGAGATGCCTGAATTCCGCCCGACCTGAACAAGCGATCCGCGCCAAAGCGACTGGCTTGAGCCGCCGGAGTCCGGAGCTGAATAGCCCGGCGTGCAGCTCGCCAGACCGGCACTGCACACGACCCACCCAGAGGCACCGTGAATTCCCACCTCAGCCGCACTGAAGTTGGAGGTCGGGCAGTCCAGCAGTTCTCGGGGACACGGTGAGTGATGAGAATAAGACCCTCCCACGGGAAAGGGGAAACCGACTGGACGACATGTTGGATTGGAGCAGGACAGCCCTAACTCCATAAGGAAGTGGCTTCAAGCTGGTTATTCCCCTCGCCGAGCGGATTGGTGGAATCTGCTTGAACTAGGCCACGCCCCTGGTGGGGACCCAGTTACTTCCCTGAGATCAGTGCACACTGAAGCAGTGAAGGCCTGCAAAGGTTGACTGGCCCAGAAGGGAGGAGCTAGCGCACACTGCCCATGGGTGAACTCTAATCTCTGATAACCTATTGAAGAGGGCTAAAGCTCCTAGCCTGCGCCCTCTAGAGGAGCCTTAAACAACAAGAAAAGGGTTTGGGAATTACACTGTATACTTGTATGGAAGGAACCAAAAACATGACGAAAGGGAGAAATAAGAAAACACTCCCAGCCCCCAACCCTGAGACCATTGATCCAGGAGAGGTAAATACAAAAGAGACTGAGGGCAGCAAAAATGCAACATCAAACACAGCGTTAGCGGACATAAAGAGATATATTCAAGACCTTGTAAGCGGGACCAAAACTGAAATATTAATTCAAATTAAACAAGAGATAAGTAGATTAATAAAAGAAGGGCTGGGTACCTCTCAAGAAGACACAGACAGA
>PVJX010039500.1:0-15728 GCA_004027295.1 Dolichotis patagonum
CCCTGCTGCCTGGGACACTCAGGGCCTCGCCACGGTGACATCCCAGTGACCTGCTCCTGGAAGCTCTGCAGGCAAAAGTGACCGCACGTTCAGGGCAGCGGCTGGAGATGCCTAACGGGGCCGGGGACAGCTCGTCACAGGGCCCCGGGCCCCCAGCACGGTCTCAGCTCCTCTCCGCTGGGTCCCAGGCAGGTGGCACGGGCCGGGGGACCTCTGGGCTCCGAACCTGGATTGCTGATTCTGCACAGACGCCCCCTGGGTGAGTAACGCGCCCGTGTGCGGTGCCGGGCCGGTGGTAAGGCCGAGAGGCCCAGGACCAGGGGAGAGGCCGAGCACGGTGGCGCACGCCTGTAATTCCAGCCCTCCGGGAGGCTGAGGCAGGAGAATCGCAGGTTCTAGCCCAGCCTGGGCAACTTAGTGATTTAGTGAGACTCCGACTCCAGATCAAATCCTTTTAAAGACGCTGGGGATGGAGCTCAGTGTGACGGCCCCGGTTGAGTCCCCTGCAAAAGTGAGACGAGAGGCTGAGGCAGGAGGGTCACCGTGAGCTGGGTGCCAGGTCAGACAAAAGGGGAGGCGGAGATCTCCGCTCCACCGGCTCCGGTTCCCCCCCGGGCATCTCCAGGCCCAGGACTCCGTCCCCGTCTTGAGAGCCGGCCACCTGGCGGGACCTGGGTGGCTTCTCCGGGACTCATGTCAGAGCCGGCGTCTTGCGGTGCTGCCTTGGGGACCCCGGGGGAGCCCAGCGTCCTGCTGGGGCGTCCTGTGCCATGGCCCGTGCCCAGCGCCCACCGGCCTGGGGTCACATGGCCCCTGGGGCGGACGGAGAGGACACAACAGGATGCCCGGCAGGAGACAATGGCGGAGGAAGGGGCCGGGCGGCCGTGCGGATGAGCCCCCAGCTGACTCCGGCTCCGGCCGGGCGCCCCGCTATTGTCAGAGTGGACAGCTGTGTCGCCAGGAAGCCGGGCAGAGCACAGCGGGACGGGCGGTGCTCACCCCAGCCACCTTCTGGGGTTCACCCTTGGGTTCTCTGGGCTGATTCCCCCAGGGCGCAGAGCCGCGGAGGGGTACAGGGGCCGGCTGCATGGGGGTGCACGCCCCTGGGACCCCAGCACTGGGGAGGCTGGGGCAGGAGGGTCGCTGTGAGTTCGAGGCCAGCCTGGGCCACACAGTGAGACTCTGTCTCAAAACCTACAGCCAAAAAGAACAGGGGTACGGACATGAGATGAAGGAGCCCCCACATCAAGAGAGCAAGGCTGGGTGCCACGGTGCAGCCCTGTAATCCCAGCCCCGGGAGGCTGAGGCAGGAGGGTCTCCAGGTGGAGGCCAGCCTGGGCCACACTGTGAGGCTATCTCTAAGCATTATTTTTTTGAGGTGCTGGTGGGGGATGGTGGCAAGGCCTCAAACCTCAGGGGGACAAACTGGCCCCGTTCCCAGGCACTGCAGAGCACCCCGGGGCGCCGAGCCCCACCCCTGGCTCTGCCTCCGCGTCCCCCACTGGCTGTGGTGACGCAAGGGGCAGAGCTGTGACTTCGATGTTCTCAGCTTCTAGGAAACGGAGCCCTTCAGGAAGCTGTGGGGCACCCGCTGCACCCCAAGCACCCCAAGAACCCCAAACAAACCGGCCCCTAGCAACACACTTCCCCTTCCCCGGCACCCAGGCCTGCGGGTGGCCCCAGCTGGGCGAGTGACGTGGGGCGGGGCTATAAATAGACGGAATATAAGCAGCAGCTGCGGGCGCCCGCCGTCTCCAGCCTTGCCCTCCATGGGTCGCCAAGACTGTGGGGCGAGCCGGGCGTGGCGGGGCCCGCCTGCCATCCCAGCACTTGGGAGGCTGAGGCAGGAGGATCTCCATGAGTTCAACGCCAGCCTGAACTGCCCAGGGAGACCAAGCCTCAAAAAGACAAGGCTGTGGGGCTGCGGGGGACCTGGGAGGGGGACCCCTGCTTCACGGACAAGGGCTCCGATTGTTCTGTTTCCTTGTGACGACTTCTCACCGAGGAATCCAGGCTGGCCTCGAACTCAGCACTCCTCCTGCCTCAGCCTCCCAAATCCTAATGTCAATGATTTTAAAAAATATTATTATTTTTTGTGGGACTGGGACTGGAACCCAGGACCTCACACACTCCCAGCACACCCCACTCCCAGCGCCTGCCAATGGTTAGCACCAGGGGTGTGGAGACTCCGTGGAAATGCTCACACCACCGGGGCAGCGCATAAGGAGATCCGAATAGTACACAGGCACGAAAAGGATTGCAGAGGGAGAGATGGGGTGGCTGGGTCCCTCTGTGCACCCTGTGGAGGGCCTGGGGCAGAGCAGGTCCCACACAGGGACAGAAGAAGGGAGGGAAGAAGGGAGGCGGGTGCTGGGCGCGGTGGTGCACGCCTGTCATTGCTGCTCTTGGGAGGCAGAGGCAGGAGGGTGGCGAGACTGAGCCCAGCCTGGGAGCCCTGGGGGAGCAGAGAGACTGTCTTAAAATAAAAACCAAAAGGCGCGGGGCGCAGTGCAAAGGCCCTAGGTCCAACCCCAGTGCTGTGCAGATAAATAAAGAGGGAAAGAAATAAAAATAAATCTAAGGGGAAGTAAAAAAAAATTAAAAGAAAAAGGAAGCTGGGCTGGAGCCGCCTGGGGCCGCGCTCCCGGGAGCACGGTCCACAAAGCCTGAACTGGAAGGGACCCAAGTGCCCATCAGCGGATGATGCAGGAGCAGGGTCCAGCGGGTGCACAATGGAGTACTATTCAGTCCTGAAGGGCAGAGGGGAGCCGCGGAATCTGCCCGAGGCGCGGCAGCCACACGAAAGGTCGCCCGCCTGAGTCACGCCGTGGGGCTCCCAGGCACGGTTTCCCCTGGGGCTGGACGTGGGGCTCCGGCACCAGTCAGAGGGGGCAGTGGTGGGCAGCGGGGTGACCACGCCGGGCACTGGGGATCGCGCACCTCAGCGTGGTTCATGTAGCCAGACCTGTAACCCTCGGCCTCAGGAGGCTGAGGCAGGAGAGTCTCAAGCCTGGGTAGCTGGAGAGAGAGAGAATGAGAGAGGGGAGAAGGGGGAGGGAAGGAAGGGCTGGAGGCGGCACGGAGACCTGCCCGGCGTGGAGGATGCCGGCAGGAAGAGGCTTCTGCATATGACCTGGACCCTAACTTTTTTAAACCGAGACCCCCAGCTCACCAAGGGGCCCTCGTCTCCTCTTCCAGTAGCGCTGACACAAGGCGGCGTTTTTCTCCTTCTTTTCCTGGTTCAACACTTGTGCATGCATTCAACAAACCTTCACGCTGGGCGATGCTGTGTGAGGTGGGTTTGAACCCTCGAGACCCCAAGCCAGGCCCCCCACCCCGGCAGAGGAGAAGACAGTAAACGACAGACACGGTGTGAAAGCTGGGCGTGGTGGCAGGTGAGTCCCAGCACCCGGAGGCTGAGGCAGGAGCATCTCTGCCAGTTCAAGGTCCTGGGCTACAGAGTGAGTTCGAGGCCAGCCCGGCCTACAAGGAGAGAAACTCTTGTCTCAAAAAACAAACAAGTGAACAAAGGTGCGCCATGGGGAGCGCTGGGAATTGGAAACTGAGGCTAACTGAGGAGAGGGCGTCCTGGGGTTGGGGCTGACTAGTGTGGGGAAGGGCTCGTGGAGAGGACAGAGCGGGGTCTCTGGGCAAGGCTGCTGCAGCAGAGGCTGTGGCCATGCCAAGGCCCTGGGGCCAGCAGGCCAGGAGAGCCCAGGACTGGCACTGGGGTGCAGGGGCTGGGCCGGGACAGCAGGTGAGGCTGCGTCCAGGGTGCCGAGGGTCACACCCGTGCGGGGACACTCGGCCACAGGACGCACTGCCACAGAGAGCCTGTCACGGGACAGGGAGGCACAGAGAGGGCCTGAGGAGTTGTGAGGGGCACACAGCGCCAGCCTTGTGTCACCGCCTGCCTGTCCCTGCACAGTCCCGCCCTCGGCCCTGCCTGGGCCCGGTCTGCGCTGGGCGCTGAGGCCGAGGTGGGTGGCTTGCTGAGCGCTGCGGGTGGGGCGCAGGCCCCCTGCTCTGCCCAGACCCCCCAGGGCCGCCATATGTCTCTGTCTCTCTAACAGGGTCCCGCTGTGTTGTCCCCGAACTCCTGCCTTGCCGGGCGTGGTGACTCACGCCTTTAATGCCAGCACATGGAGGCTGAGACAGGAGGATCCCCACGGGCTGGAGGCCAGCCTGGACCACCCAGTGAGCAGGGAGACCCCGTTTCCAAAAACAAGACAAAAATATCCCCGCCTCAGCCTCCCGAGTGCTGGGAACAGGTGTGCACACCACGCCCGGCTTTCACCCATCTTCAGAGTGCAGCCCTCTCTCCTCTGCCTCTGACCCCCCCCCCGTTCTCCTCCCCAAACCGCGATCCTCTTTCTTTTTTTTTCCCTTTGGTGCCAGGAATCGAACTCACGACCTCGCGTTGCCAGGCCGGCACTGGGCCTCCTGCCCCTTTCTCTGGTCCTGCTCCGCCCGCCTCCCTGCCCACCTGTGTAGCTTTCAGCCGAGCCGGGGACACAGCTGGGGTCAGGAACGGCCAGCCCGAGCCCCTCCAGCTCCACCGCGCACCACTTCCCCACCCGGCCCTCCTCTCATTTCCTTCTCCCTTACTGGGGTCCTGGGGGTGGAACCCAGGGCTCCCCAGGGAGCCGTACCCCAGCCCCATCACATCTGTATTTGCTTTTTAAAAAAACACTTCTTTTAAAAGCCCAACATGGTGGCGCACGCCTGTCATCCCAGCACTCAGGAGGCTGATGCAGGAGGGTCTCTACAAGCTGAGGGCCAGCCCGGGCTGCCCAGTGACATCTGGTCTCAAAAAAAAAGAGACCGTGGAAAGTGGAAAAGGAAAAGCTGCTGATCACAGGGAAACCCCGGGCTTCCTGGAGCCGCCAGGCCGTGAGGGTGGGGTGGGCGGTGGGTGGCCCCCTGGGACAGATGGGATCACCTTGGTCCAGGACGCCCTCCCCCGGACAGGGCACAGGTTGGAGCCCCGCTTTTCCGAGTGTCGGGGGAGGGACATTTCAAAAGGGCTGCGGGTCAAGGCGCAGGCCAGGGGCTGGGGTGTCCCTGGGGATTTCTGGGGGCGTGGCCCGGGCTGTGGTGACGAACCTCCGAGGGCGGCAACGTTGTCCTGGACGTGTCACACTTTGACAACCTGTCACCAGCAGCTCTGCCCTGCGGAGGTGCTGGGGAACTGGCACTGACCAGAAACGCAGGCGGCAGCCACTCACCCCCAAGGCGGTGGTTAGAATCCAGGGGCAGACGCACAGACGGACAGACGGCCACAGGCTCAGGAAGAGGCCCTCGCCATCCATCACAGGGGCTGCACAAGTCAAAACCCCAGGGAGATACGATCTGTTAGGATAGCTACTATCAGCGGCACGGAAACAGCATGGGGGGTGGGGTGGAGAAACTTTCAAGCTTTCTTGTTTTTGGCTAGGACCTTGATATGTGGTCCAGGCTGGCCTTGAACTTGCCACCCTCCTGCCTCAGCCTCCAGATCGGGCTGTATAGATGTGTGTCTGCTTCCTAAAACAGTAAACATAGAAGTACCACAGCTCCAGGCCTTCGACTTCTGAGAGTGGTCCCCAAAGAACTGGGAACCGGGTTTCAAAGAAGCCTCTGTCCCCCCAGTTCTCTGAAACGGGCCAGGGCTGGAAGCGGCCCAGGCGGCCCCAGCGGGTGCTCGGATAAACACCCCGCACAATGGCGCATTATCCAGCTCCCGAAGGAAGGAGATTCTGACACACGCCGCAAGATGGGTGACACTTGAGGACACTGTGCTAAACCATAAAGGACGGCCACCAGGCAGGGCACACCGGCGGGTCACGGCTGGGACTGGAGAGGCTGAGGCAGGAGGATTCCGAGTGTGAGTTCAGTCCCTAGCACCACACGTGTGCAAAAAGGAACAATACTGCCGTGAGTTATTTCCACTGACATAAGCCACTAAACACAGCAGCCGGTTTGACAGAAACAGAAAGTGGGGGGCGGGAGCCAGGGGCCGGGAAGGGGCTGCGGCAGGGTTTATAACGGGCTACAGTTTCTGTACACAGCACAGTGAAATTTCTCACCGTTCCCAGTCGTGAAGATGGTTCATTTCTATGTCACTTTTTCAAACCGCAATTAAAACTAAAAATGAAAAAAGGAAGGAAATTCCGCCACGTGCTACATCATGGATGACCCTAGAAAACGGAGGCCCTGCCGCCCACAGCCACACGGCGCAGAACCGTGGCGCCAGGCTGGCAGTGGCGGGCCCCGTGGGGACAGAGTCTAGGTGTCAGAACTCGCACAAAACAAAACAAAAACGGTTCAGAAGCCAGGGCCATGGCCTGCGCCAGCAACTCGGGAGGCTGAGGCAGGAGGATCACAAGTTTGGAGTCCTGCCTGGCCGGGGCAATTTAGCAAGCCCTTGTCTCAAAATTAAAACTCCAAAGGGCTGGGCTGGTGCTCGATTGGCAGAGCTCTTCCTGCCGTGTGTCCCCAGCACTGCCAAAGCAGCAGCAGTGAAGAGGACAAGGAGTCAAAGCCGGGCGCGGTGGCGCACGCCTGTCCGCCCAGCGCTGGGGAGGCTGAGGCAGGAGGATCCCTGGGAGTTCGAGACCAGCCTGGGCTGCAAAGTGAGCTCAAGGCCAGCCTGGACTGCACAGCGAGACCCTGTCTCAAAAAAGCCACAAAAAAAAAAAGAGTTAAGATGGTGAACTTTCTTTTTGCGTATTTTTATTATAATTTTAAAAATCCCGGGCCAGGGTGTTGGGTAGGCCTGAGGCTGGCGGTCAGATGGTCAGGCGGTGAGCAGGCAATACCAGTGACTCCCTGAAGCCCTCCCTGTCCAGCTGTGGACACCAGGTCCCCTTCTGCCTCCCTTGGGAGGCTGCTACAGTCAAGTGACCCGGGCCAGCTTTCCTGCTGCTTCTCCAGGCCGGTAGCAGGGAAGCAGGTGCAGAAAGCCCCGCCCAGCTGTGAGGCCATGTGATCTGCTTCGACCAATGAAATAGGAGCAGGTGTCGTAGGTGTTTCTTCTGCCCTGGCTACGGGCATAGCCATGTGACTTGCTTCGACCAATGAAATGCGAGGTTTGACCCAAATCTCTTGGGCTCCACCTGCCTAGGCAGCCACGTGACTAATTTTGGCCAATAAGAGAGGAGCAGGTCTGCCCATGTCTCCTGTCTTCAAGGCAGGGTTGAGTGGTGCTGTTATTTTCTTTTCCTTCTGCCAGATCGGCCAGCGGTGTGCAAGATGGAGGCTGAGTGAGAAGTCAAACCTCTGATGCATGAAGTCCCTGAGATTCAGGGTCTCTGAGAGGGACCCTGGGCGTCCCCCTCCCGCTCCGATGGTCTCACACTGGGCGCCCGAGCTGAGACTGGGGTGGCTTGGATGAAGTTAGGGTTGGGGGCGCCAGCACACAGAGAAATAGGATTGGAAGGTCTTTTTTTTTTTTTTGAGATGGGGTCTCGGTGTAGCTCAGGCTGGCCATGAGCTCCTAGCAGCCCTCTTGCCTCAGCCTCCCAAGTGCCTCACCGCTCCCGACAAGGCTCTCTTTCTGCAAACTCAAAATGAATGCAAAAAAATCCATGATGAATAAAACTGCAACAGCCGAAGTGAAGGCAAACTCAATAAGAGGGCTGTGCGGAGACTCGGCGGAGCCTGAGGCAAAGGGGAAAATTCAGGCTTTGTACTTAATTCGCTTTGCTTGGTCCCGCCCCTGGTGAACACTCACGAGACCCTGCCTGGGGCTGCGGCTGTCACGCTGCCGCCAGCCTGAATTCCAGGGTGTTAACCCTGGGAATGACCCTCCATCCATCCTTTTATTTTTCATTTTTTGACAGCACTGGGGATGGAACCCAGGGAATGTTGAGATAAACCGTCAGCCCTTTTATAGATCTGTTCTTGGTTTTTCTTTTTTTTTTTGACTCAAGGTCTCAGGCTGGTCTGGAACTCACTTTGCAGCCCAGGCTGGCCTCCACCTCGCAGTGAGCCCTCTGCCTCAGCCTCCTGAGTGCTGGATTGACAGACAGGTGCTGGGATGTCCAGTTTAAAATAAGTTTTTATTTTGAGACAGGGGTCTCTGAATCACTGATTTGTCCACGATGGACTTAAATTGGTGATCTTCCTGCCTCGGCCTCTCAGAGTGCCGAGATGACAGAGCAGCTGGGCGGAGTCTGGCGTGACTACCTTTTGACAGCAGAGTCCCAGGGTGGTGGAGGGCTTGGCACAGCTGGAGGTGAGTCCTCGAGACCTTGCCAAAGGGACCCAGTGCACACGGTCAGCGTGCATCGTGTTTGGGGAAGGACCAGTTGCACTTCAGCTCCCCGCTAACCACCTTTCCCTCGGTCTCCTCGGTCTCACTTCTCCCTGCCTCGTCCTCAGGACCCTTCTCCCTCAGGGCCTGGGCTCAATCCTTGTCTCAGCTCCACACCTAGGGGAAGTCGGCCAAAGGAAATCTCGACCACCGGCATCAGTGTGTTACAAATGAAACCTACGACGGGGCAGGGGTAGGGAGACAGGGTCTCACTATGTAACCAGGCCGGGCTTGAACCTGTGGTCCTCCTGCCTCAGCCTCGCAGAGTGCTTGGGTGACCGTGTGCGCCTCCCCGTTATACTTTCACACAAACGGTGACAAAGTCAGTTTGTTTATCCTGGTGCCACCACAAACATGCACAGAAGCGTCGCTGGGCTGTGCGGTTGCTAAGGCTACGATCCCAGTCGGAGGGAACTGCTGTCCTCTGTGTGGTCCTCCACCGGCCCCCACACCCTGACGCTGACTGTGACTGCACCCCTAGGCTGATGGCCTCCGTGAGTCAGGAAATGGGGGCAGCCGAATACTCCGCTTTGTCCGGTGCAGTCATCCACTGGGGAAATGTCAATTTTACTTTTGGTTTTTTGAGACAGGGTCTTGATACATGGCCCAGGCTGGCCTTGAACTCACGGCGAGCCTCCTGCCTCAGCCTCCTGAGTGCTGGGATTTCAGGTGTGTACCTCCAGGTCCTCCATTGGGGAAATTATCAAGGACCCACTCCCAGGCTCCCACACATGGTATCCAGATTCAGTTCCTCACGGGCTGTTGTCCCGGGGTCACCTGGGTTCTCTGTCATGTGGCCCTGCCCGCAGGGCAACTGGTAACACGGCAGCTGGTGGGAGAGATGGAGCCAGGGGGGCTGGGAGTGGGACAGAAGGGGTGATCTTTGGTCCCTGATCTCAGAAGCGACTCCCTTGACTTGGTCACAGGTCACTGGGCCTGGTCTACACTGGAGGAGAGAGGATCGCACGGGGGCGGATGCCAGGAAGTGGGGACCGTGGGAGAGTTAAGAACAGAAAAGCCTCACATCTGGGACTCGGGTCTCTCTTTGCCTGAGACTGAACCGGGGCCTTCACACCGCCGCCGGGCCGCCTCCCCAGCCCCTTTTTGTTTTAAAGTTGGAGACAAGGCCTTTGTCAGTCACTAAGTTGCTCTGGGCTGAGCTGGAACCTTCCATCCTCCTGCCTCAGCCTCCTAGAAATCTGAGAGTTCAATTGCACACCACTGGGGGGGCATTTGGGGACACAATCCTCACCTCCGGGGCCTCGGGAGCCCGGGCTGAGCTGTTATTATGGGCACCTGGCACTTCCTGTCAGCTCCCGCTGTGCATTAAGGAGCCATCTCCAGAGGAGGAGGTGGGGACCAGGCCGCCCCTGTGGTGGGGGCGGGGACAAAGCTCCTGGGCCCCAGCGCTCTTCCTTGGTGGCCAGGAGGAGGCTGGGAGAGGAAGCAAGTAGGGGGCCGGAGGGGGAGGGGAGGCCCTGGGGTCCATTCCTGCTGGGCACACACCAGGGAGTGGCCATGGGGACTGGCCTGCCCCCTGCCCCAGGAGGAATGCGCCGGGCCTTTCCACTTTAGGAGCCCAGGCTCCCTACCCTATGAGCTCAGGGCAAAGGAATCAGCCAGCACGCAGCTCCCCAGGGAGGAGGCCCGGAAACAAAGCCAGCTGCAGGGCAAGGGCAGAGGGTCCCCGGACACCGCGGGAGACGGGAGGCCGAGTCCCATGGGCCGGCCTGGGACAGTCCCTGAGGGCCGGGGCAGCTCCTGGAACCTCTCTCAGCCTCAGTTTCCTCCCCCTGTTGGCCCAGAGGCTCAGGGAAATGTTCTTGGAGGCTGGGCGTGGTGGCAAAGGAAAGCTTGTCCTTTCAGCTACAGGGGAGGCTGAGGCAGGAGGGTTGCAAGTTCAAGGCCAGTTTGGACAACTTAGGGTAAAGCGCTATGCTCCACGGAGAAAAATGTAAGAATAAAAGAAATGGGGGGGGGGCTGGGGTGCAGCTCAGTGGCAGAGTACTTGCTGGTTTAGAGTGACCCTCCTGCCTCAGCCTCCTGAAAGCTGGGATTATAGGCATGCTGCACCATACTGAGCTTTATCTAGGATTCCTGCATTTCCATCTCCTCCCCCACCCAGACCCATGGTGTCCCTCTTGCACCCTTTCTGACCTTCTGCCTCTTTTCCCATGGTTCTCTCTGCTCCGGAACCCTCCATGGCTCCCACTTACTCAGCACAACAGCCAAAGCCCACCTATGGTCCGGCCCTGCTCCCCATCCTGTCACTCCCTGCCCTGTCCCCCTCACTCATCTCCCTCAGGCCCCTTGCTGTTCCGGGCATGCATTTCCTCAGCACCTTTGCACCTGCTGCCCCCAGCCCCTCACGGCTCCCTCCTGCCTCAAACTTTCCCTTCTCAAGCGCCTTCCCTGGTTCCTCCCTGTACACTGCGCTCCGCCTTTTGCTGTTTTCTCCACAGGATCATTTTTTGATTATCGGTAGATCTGGCTTTTTGATCTTGCTTCCTGTCTTCTGGCTTCCGGCTGCCGCCAGGGTGGAGACGTTTATCTGTTGTGTCAGTCTGTGGCTCTGGGCTCAGAGTGGGGCCTGGGAGCTTGGGCTCAGTGGCTTGGATGGAGCGAGCCTCACCTGTGAGGGGCTACAGTCCCGGTCAGCGCCCCCTCAGCCTGGTTTAGCCAGTGTGCGACGTGCCACCTGCACTAGCTGGCATCTCCAGTGCTTTATTAGTATTTTGAGACAGAGTCTCACTAAATTGCTCAGGCTGACCTCAAACTGAAGACAGTCCTGCCTCAGCCTCCCAGGAGCTGGGGCTATAGATGTGGTTTACTCGGTATCTTTTTGAGGTTTCTCTGTTGGTGCATTTACCATTTGTCTCCTTCTTCTGTCCTTCCCTCTCTCCCTCCTTCCCTGCAGCACTAGGAACTGAACCCCGGCTCCCTGCAGGGAGCTCTGTCCCAGCCCTTTTTATAATTATTCATGAGACAGGATCTCAAAGTTGCTACGTTGTCCAGGCTGGGCTCAAACTTCTAACCCTCCTGCCTCAGCCTCCCAAGTCTGATTACGACGCTTAGTATTTATTTTGAGATGGGTCTCACCCTGTTGCCCAAGCTGGCCCTGAATTCTTAAGCTCAAGCGATTCTCCTGCCTCGGTCTCTAGAGCAGCCGAGATTGCAGAGTGGCTGAGACTGCCTAGCCTTTCACACGTGCTGGCCGCCGACACTGGGCATCCCACGGTCCACGCCCTCATCAAGACGAAAGGTCGTCGGTCTGAGGTCTCAGCTCTGCTTTCTTCCTGCAGTGCTGGGGCTGAGCTCAGGGCCTCCCGCAGGGCAGCACCTGCTCCCCGCTGAGCTGCACCCCACTCACGGCCCCAGTTTCTGTTATTTGACTACAAAGCCACCTCTCCTGGTGCTTTTAATTTGCATTTCTCTACCAGCTAATGATGCTGAGTGTCTTTGCCTGTCCTTATTTTTATTCGTTCACTCACTATTGTAATTTTTTTAGACAGGGTCTCGCTGTGTGGCCCTGGCTGGCCTCAACTCACAGTGACCCTCCTGCCTCGGCCTCCTGGTGCCGGGGTTACAGGTATGCACCACCACACCGGCTTCTGTATATATTCTTATAAGGAAGCATTCTTACTTTGAAAGTTTTTCAAGTATGTATTTTGGCTGCAATCCTTCCTTTCAGATATTCGCTCTGCAAATATCTCCTATGTTCTGTGGTTGTCTTTTCATTCTTCTTATGTCTTTTTTTTCCCCTCTGGGGCGCTGGGAAGGGAGCCAGGTGTTGACACACTGGGTAAACACTCACCACCACGCAGCAGGAAGACCTACAGGGGGTCATTGCTTTTTCTGTCTTTGTTTCCTTTTTTATTTTTTACTGGGCCACTGAACCCAAGACCTTCACACTGAGCTATACCCCCGGCCCTCTTTTTGTTTTTTAATTTTGTTTTGCAGTAGGGTCTCACTAAGTCACTAAATTGCCCAAACTTGCAATCCTCCTGCCTCAGCCTTCCAAACAGCTAGGGTGACAGGCTTGCGCCATTGCACCTGGCAAAAATATCTACCGTTAATGGAGGGTGGTGGCTGTCGTCTATCTTCTCAGCAATCCAGGAGGCTGAGGCAGGAGATGCAGCTCAGGGGCTGAGCACATGCCCAGCACACAGGAACCTTCCTTTCAATCTCCAGCACTGAAAAAACGAAAAAGAAGAAGAAAGGAAAAGGTGTGTGCGGAGGGCGCTTCTGTTCCTGGCAGAGGAAGCACTGACTCTGACCTCTCCCGCCTGCCAGTCCCTCCCACAGGGCCAGGGCACAGGGACCAGGAAGCCACCGCCCCCTCCCAGGGCCACCGTCCAACTCCAGGGCCCTGTCAGCCTCGCAGCCCACGGCTCTGCCCTTGGTGGCCTTGGCTGGCTCAGGGCCCTGACACCCAAGCAGCAGCGCCGACGCTTCCGGAGGCCGGCCTCCCTGGCATCCTCGGGCCCCTGACCTTGGGTGACCCTGCCCCCAGCCTCGCCCCTGCCCGCCGTCCAGGAGGGCGCAGTGCACACCTGCTACCCGGTGCCTCCCGGCCAGGTGGGCGCGCGAGGCCTCCTCATCCCTCCCCAGTGGGGACAGCAGGCGACCCATGCCTGTCCCGCGAGCGTGGGAAAAGGCAGCAAACCTAACCACGAGCGCAGTGCGAGCCCCAGGAACCGGAAGTCCAGAGTCCGGGGTGAAGGGCAAGCTCAGTTACAAACAAATCTCAGCCTGGCAGGCAGCAGCTGGGACTGCAAGCCTGCGTGCAGCTCCCCCACTTAAACCTTCAGCTCGGGGCTGGGGATGTAGCTTAGTGGCAGGGCTGTCGTTAGGCCTCTCCCCAAGGTGTCAGCCCTGTCTTGTGGGCAGCAAGAGCAGGGTCACGATAAATCTCAGCTGGATGAACTCCCCTTTCTCCGCCATCTTTCCTCCTCTCGCACCTTCGGTGTGGTCACGTGACCAGCTCCTGGCTCTGTGACTGGCTCCTCAGCAACACGTGACCCCAGTCTGTCCAATGAGAGGACCCTGGGATTTTCCCAGCGGCCCCGCTGCGGTCTCGGTGTCCCCGGAGGACGAGGCTGTCGGGGAGAGGTCAGTGGACAGAGGAAGTTGATTACTTAGCGCTGCCAGGTCCAGCTGTGCCCGAAGCGGACATACCTTAAACTTTTCCACTGGAGAAGCCAAGACATTCTTTTGTTTTTCCCTCAAGCCCGTTTGGTTTAGATTTTCACTTGCATCGGAAACAGCCTCGGTCTCTTTTCCCTCCTTAAATTCAGGTTTATTTGTGCTGCACCAGGGATCGAACTCGGTGTGCTGAGCTAGACCCCCAGGCCGTCTTTCAGGTTTTGAGATAGGGTTTTGCTAAGTCCAGGCTGGCCTCGAATCTGCCATTGACCTGCCTCAGCTTTCCATAGTGGTGGGGTGACAACCGTGCGCCCACCCAGACATTTTTTGTTTTTGTTGTTTTGAGACAGGGTCTCGCTGTGCAGTTCAGACTGGCCTGGAGCTCACTTTGTAGCCCAGGCTGGTCTCGAACTTGCAGTGATCCTCCTGCCTCAGCCTCCCGAGTGCTGGGATGACAGGCGTGCACCACCACCCCTGGCCCCCAGTCTTCTTTTAATTCTTTGTATTTTGAGACAGTGTCTCTGTGAGTTGCCCAGGCTGGGCTCAGACTTTTGATCCTCCTGGCACAGCCTCCTGAATAGCTGGAATGACAGGGGAGGTCACCAAGCTCCCCTCCTCTCTTGGTCTTCGTCACATCCTGGCCTGAGCTGCCCCCAGGCCTTTGGCTCCTCCCTCGCCTCTCCTGCCTGGGCCTGTGTCCTCAGGACTCTGCCAACGCAGCTTGGAGTTTCTGCTTCCCGGCCAAGGGGCTGGGTGTCCTTGTCTCGCCAGGGTGCACCCTTGTATGTCTGGAGACAAGGACAGTCATCTCCTCAGAGTCACCTGTACCTCGGAATCCCTTCCCTGCCGAGGTGCCCTGGCTCCTGTCCCCAAGCTTGCCAGAGATCCCCAAATCCACCCCGTTCCTGGAGAAGATTCTCTTGCCTCAGCCTACAACCCACCGCCTGCAGCCAGGGCCCAGCTCTCTGGAAGCCCACATCGTCAGCATCCTACGTCACAGCCAAGGAAACTGCCCGTGTCACACGGTCGGGACCTGTGATGTTTATATAAAAGAGGAAGCACGGGGCCAGGGATTTAGCTCAGTGGCTTAAGCGCCTGCCTGGCAAGCGCGAGGTCATGAGTTCGATCCCTGGTACCAAAAAAAAAAAAAAGAGGAAGCACAGCCTGCCAGCCCGACTACTAGGGAGGCTGAGGCAGGAGGACTGCAGATTTGCGTCCAGACTGGGCAACTTGGTGTGACTGGGTCACATACACAGAGAGGGGGCTGGGGGTGCAGGAGCAGAGCGCCAGGCATGCGTGCGAGAGACTCTGCAAAACAGAAACCCAAACACAAACGCGTGTCCCTGGGACCGCTTGAGCCCAGAATTTCGAGGCCAGCCTGCGTGACCTGTAGAGATGATGGAGACAGACAGACAAACAGACGCGATGCTCGTTCTGGGAAATGCAGAGCCCGAAGGGGCTTCTGGGACATGAGGGGCAGTTTAGGAGAAGCCCTTCTCGGGCACGGCGCCACCAGGAGGGGAAGCCAAGGACGAAGGGGCCCAAGCAGGGGCCTTTCGAGGGGGCAAGGGGCAGAGGGGAGCAGGACAGACGGTGTGCAGGCCCCAGAGTCCAGGCTGCTTCGGCCCACGGGGAGGACACTAACTCCTGGGGCTCCACCAAGGCTGCTTCTGGGTGAGGACTGCTGTCTGCGACAGCCTCCGTGTCTGTCCCCACGGCCTGGCTCCCGCGGCTCTGCCTCCCCAGGCCCTGCACCCCTACGCCCTCCCTCAGCATGTGGGGGTGACTCGGGGTCTGTCTCAGTTACTTCTCTGACGCCCAGAGTTAAAGGTTTAGCTCCGCTCAGTTTGGGGGTCTCAGTTCTTCCTCCGCTGGCCCCCGGGCAGGGTGACACAGGACAGGGTGGGGGTGGGGAACAGTGCATGGCAGGCAGGAGGCAGCAGTGGGGACAAGCAGGGACCCTCTTTCTGTCCCTTCCTTACACCTTCCCACCACCCACCCTCAGGGCAGGTGGCTCTCACCCTGGGGGCGGGGCAGCCTGCACCCTAGATTTGCTCCGAGGGTAACCCCAGGCCCTCCAGGCCCGTGTCGCAAAAGCCTTGCCTATGGCCACGTGGGGCCTTGGGACATCTGGGTCCAGGTCTTGATGGGGTCCTTAGCACCAGCCTGGGCCACCTCCCCCAGGAAGCCTCCCAGGCTCGCTCCAAAGTCAGCCCTGGCCTGGGTCCCTGGGTCGAGCCAATAATCAGGTTCCCTGAGGGTCCCCTGCTGGCCACTGATGCCCCTG